>QZFA01000096.1:0-110296 GCA_003614995.1 Cladosporium phlei
CAGCCGCGCCACCGAAGACGAAATGCACCTGCGCGGCGAGAGCAAGTACATGGCGTGCATCCTCGCCGCCAAAAAATGGGGCGTCCTGACCCCGGAAGACGAGTTCACCACCTGGGACTACACCGACAGCCAAGGCGAGCAGCACTGCTCGCTGGTCTGCCCCATCTTCACCCTCTACGACTACTCCTTCCGGCCCGCCGAGATCTCGCGCGAAAAGTGCATCGAATGGGCGCTGGAAAAGGGCATCAACGCCACCGACGAACACCTCCTGCACCCGGACCCGTACCAATCGCGGGACGAATGGTGCCACCGCCTCGTGCAGCAGTCGGCCACCAAGCTCGAAGCCGCCGCCGCGACGGGCATCCCGACCATCATCGTCAACCACTGGCCGCTGCGCGAAGACCTCGTGTACATCCCGCTCGTGCCGCGCTTCAGCCTGTGGTGCGGCACCAAACTGACCGAGGACTGGCACCTGCGCTTCAACGCCAAAGTCGTCGTGTCCGGGCACTTGCACGTGCGGAGGACGGACTGGAAGGACGGCGTGCGGTTCGAGGAGGTCAGTCTGGGCTACCCCAAGCAGTGGCAGGAGGCCAAGAATGCGGGCAACGACGTGAATGATATGATGCGGGAGATTTTGCCTGGGCCTGAGACGCCGGAGCCGGGCAAGGAGCCGCCTACCGATTGGAGAAGGTGGTCTGGTGATGGGAGTGAGAAGTTTGGCTTTGGCAAGCCGTCGAATCATTGATTGAGTACGAGAGGGCTCCGTTTGTGTATTTTCATCAGGATGGGCGGAATAGGGGATGGGAGGGTGGCCACAGGACCAAAGGATGATTGCTAATGACGGCCATGATGCTCTTTGCGGCTCCACGAGGCTCGAAACGAGAGAGAGAGAGAGAGAGAGTGAGCTGAATGAGGGACTGACGATGATTATTATCAGACGGAACTTCAGACCGTCGACTTTCCAGAGAACCAGTGTTTCCAAGATTGTGCTGCGTGCAGCAGAGAAAAAGATGATACGTTATAGAAGAAGGGAGAAGCAGCAGGGAAGGGAGAGGGAAGGAGGAGGATGCATGGGAAGAACGAAGTGAAAAGCGCAACATCAGCAACATAACGACATGCCTCTGGGGGTAGGAGGTAGGTAGGAGATTTGGTTGGCGGTAACCAAAAGCAGTAACAATACATCTTTGCACAACATAACTTCATAGGGAAAAACGAAATAACCGAGACACAAAAAAACCACTTCCACAGCCACACTCGAGACACATCGCTACTCAGAACACCTCTCGATACAAGATAGCCCGAGAAAATCACCCGCAAATCATCACAGTACATGTATGTAATTGCTACAAGAAGAATACTACTGATCTATCGACGACGACCACAACTACAATCAAAGAAAGATTGTGCTTGCTTACTAGCACGCAGAAGGATGTGTCTGTTCCGTTGTCGTTTTTGTTCTTTTGATCTACACACAACAAAAATATATGCTTTAAATTACAGTTGAGTTGTGTAGGACGGACTCTTCAACCTCGCCTGTCTTCTTTGCCGTCCACTTCACTTGCCTGCCCGTGCAACACTTTCAACTCGATCTCTCTCTCTTGCTTCCTCTCTGTGTGAGTACATACATCCCTGACGCAAACTCCCAGGATCCGCTCGCCCAATCTCTTCTTTCAACTTCATGCATCCTTCGATCCATCACTCTCTCCTGGCGTATGATCCAGAACATGACCATTTCGCCAAGCCGATGCACAACGCACCAAGAAAGAGTAGGGAAACAACAGCATCAACAATCGCACCACCAAAAAACAATCAAACCATTTACACGTAACGAAACGAAACCCAACCATCCCATCCCATCCATCCCCATCTCCCCCGTCTCCTCCAACACCCTACCTCCCCGCCCCCTTCTTCCTCTCCTGCACCCTCTCCCTATGATGCCGATTCTTCAAATGCTTCTCAAAGTCCTCGACCATACTCAGCGGCAGCGTCGTATAAACCTTGCCGGGGCAATCGATGCAGCGGATGCGCGGCAGGAACATGGCCTTGGTGCCTTCGGGGGCGCGGGAGCCCGCGGCGGGGGCTTCGGCGGGGCGGACGATGGCGTCGGTGGCGTTTGAGATGAGGTAGGGTTTCATGAGGGGCTCGAACTGCGAGTCTGGGTGCCGGGAGCGCAGGGTCGAGATGCCGGTGTTGAGCCAGGGGGGTGGGTTGGGCTGTTTGGTGGTGGGTTAGTGGGTGGAGGGGTGAGGAGGGTGTTGTGAGGTGGGGTGGGGACTTACAGGTGTGTGGTTTGGTTCTGGCCAGCGGGGGGTTTCTACGCGGCCGTGTTCGTCGTATTCCACCGGGGGCTGGCGGCTCGAGCTGCGTCTCGTCGTTGGGGGTGGTGGTAGTGTTGCTGCACCACTTGTACCGCCGTTGGCTTGAGGCGTGCCTCTGGCTATGGGCAGTGGTTTGGGAGTCATGGTGGGAGTTCCCTGAGCGGCGTTCTTGCTAGGAGTATCTCCTCGTACGGGTTTGGGGGTTGCGAGCGCCTGTATGAGAGCAGGAGGTTGGGACGCGTAGCCGGACAAAGGGTACTGCGCGGCCTTCTTCTTTGCCTCGTAAGCCTGCAGCCATGTCTTGAATCTGCCCCTGCCAATCTTGAGAGTCACCACAAGACTTTCATTGTCGCCCAGCACGCTGCCGTCGCGCAGCATGCTACGTCGGGCGGATGTTCGCGTGTCTTGTGGAGTAGCAAGCAATTGTGCGTCAGGGGTTTGTGAGCGGCCGTAGTTCAAACGCATGGCTGCTTGCGCTGCGGTGGCGGCACCGCGCATGCCACGTGTACGTGCCGTACCACTTGCAGCAAGGTTTGCTGGTGCGGGAGAGTCTGGTCCAGACCCATCGCTGTCTGCCTCCTCCAAATCGCTGTCGTCGTCTACGCGGGCGCCACCGCGGCGGACACTGCGAGCTGCACGCCTGGCACGCGGCATACCAGTGGTTTCCCAGCTTGAAACAGCACCAGGGATCACCGAATGCACTATCAGCGACCGCACCGTTCGTTGCCTCTCTTTCAAGTCTGGGAGCGCAGGACCACCTCTCCTATTCAGTTGTCGCTTCTGCACCCTGTGCTCACGCGACATGGAAGTTTCCGTACGTTCGAGCTCTGCCTCGCTCATCTCGTACAAGTACGGCATCCAGTCTTTCTGCGCCTGCTGCGGCCTGAAAGTGGAATGTGAAGGTGTTGACAGGAACGCATCCCGAACATCTGGGTCTTCCACCGGCCTTCCGTCAAACATGTGGTTGGTCAGCCACAAGCTCCTGGTATACAGCTGCGACTGCTCTCGGATAGAGTGTGCGATGGCCGTAGTAAACTCTCCACTCAGCGCGTTCTCCAGAGCCATGTTCTTCGCAAAGTCCTCTGGGAGATTCTGAGGATTGTTGATGTCCCATTCGAATTGATCGATCAGAGTAACACGTCCAATCGTAATGTTCAGCTTGATCATGATTCGCATCTCGTCGTCCTTGTGCTCAAAGTATGGCCTCCCGGGCTCCACCGGTCCATCATCGACGAATACATGAGGGTAATAGTTCAGTATCTGCTCATGCATCTCCCCGCGCACCAGCTCGCCCAGTTTCCTCTTACCGTTGACGTCGTCGTCTGGTATTTTGAGATCCTCTATGAGATGTTGAATGAACAGTTCGGGCGTGACGAGCTTCTCGTGTAGATTCCAGGTAAAGGTGTCGCGCAATCGAAGCTTGTCCAGTTCCAAGTCCAATCGTATGGGCACGAGCTCCTCGTGTTGCTCGGCTTGCAGCTCGTTGTCTTTGCGGCTCGTGCGCAAGAGGCCAGCGTGCCGTCCTTTGGGCGGCGCGCGTTGGCTTGCGTACAGTATTTTCGTCGGGCCATTGGTAGTCCCATTCCCATATCCTCGAAATCCCGCGCCAAAGATGGATCCGGGGTTGTGGTGTCGCCGCTGCCGGACCTCGTTCATGTAGAAATCCCTCTCAGACTCCTTGTTCTTGACCAAGTCGCGTAGGCGCTCGGACTGATCGTTCACCGCGGCGCTGTAGACCAGGTCGTGCTGCATGTAGCGATCCAGTAGAACCTCATCGTGGACCGTGTGGTTCTCCTCTGACTCTGCGGGCGTGCGCGACTGGTTGAGTGGGATCTGGGTTCCATCGCGCGACCTTTTCCGGCTGAGGTTTGGGCCGCCGTTCATTTGCGCAGCCGCATCGTTTGACTGGCTATTCTGAGCATACGCGCCGGGCGTGCCAGCGTTGGACCTGCTCATGCCGGCTGCGACCATGGCCTCCCTGGCCTTCTGCTTGCCTTCGCGGATCGCGTCCGAGGCGTCGGAGCCGGATTGCGCGTCGGGCGCGTATCCTCGGTCGCTGCCGGGAGGCTGCACTGCGGCCATGTGATGCGCGCCATTCCATTGATTGTGCATGGGCTGGGCATTGAAGTGTTGTTGGTGCTGTTGCTGTTGCTGTGGTTGCGGGGTGCCCGAGGCGGACATGGTCTGGCGGAGGGCGTGGCTGGGCAGGAGTCGTTGTCGGCGCGCGCGCGGCGGAAGAGGGGCGTAGTGAGGGTGTGATTTATCGGGGCATCAATGGCGGTTGGCGGGTGGTTGTGTTGACGGCGCGCAATCAACAGAGCGGGCGATGGCGGTTGGGGCGCGTGGTGTCGAGGGTGGTGTGTAGTCGAAAGCCATGGTTTCGGCTGGGGAACTGGCTGCGCTGGTGGCAGAGGCAGAGCGGAGAGCACGCGTGGAGGAGTGGAGGAGGGGACGATGGACATGGGCATGGACATGGACACGGCTATAGACATTGACAGTTACGGGGAGAAGAGTCACTACTCAGTAGTACCTTCGTACAAGAAGCAGGCCTACATCCAAACAGACATCAACATGAACCCGGCACTCGACCTACCTCGCTCGGCGGTATCCAGAGGCGCTGCGTCACGAACGAACATCCTCACCCCTAGCTTCGACCATTCCAGCCAGGCCAGGCCTCGCCGATTCTTAGCCGCCAACCTTCCATCTCATCAATACATCCATTCCTCACCATACATCCAATCCCACGTAATGCTAAGCTAAATGATCATCAGCAAACAATCGACACATGTCAACAAACTCTCTTTCCTACCTTACCCACCACGTTTGAGGCCCCAATCGATCACATGCACGTGTGACAAGCAAACTCCTTAGTACGAGGCCAGAGAAAGCGGGCAGCGAATCCGCAGAGCCGCCTTGCGAGACACACGCATCCTTTTTCCGCCTCCTCCTGCATGAGTGTGAGGGAAGATGCCGGAGTGACGGGCGGGCGACAGATGGAAGTAAGTATCACGGACTGATGACCTACATGTGAGATCTTCAGAATCTGCCGGTGGTGTCACTCAAGGCTTGCAGGATTCCATTGTCTTGAGGTTGTATTTCGAGCCAATCACGTGATTGCATATGTATACTCTTAGGTGGTATGCTCGCGTGTGATTGGGACGGGCCTTGGAAGACAAGTAAAACTCATGTAGAACGCACGAGGCGCCGAAAAAATTAAACTCACATTTCAAGAATCTGCGCCGGAGCGCCCGCTAACAAATAGTGTGAATCGAAGTAGAAACATCAAGCCCTCTCCCCCTTGCCATGTCCTTTCTTGTCTTGCTCTGGTGTCGTTTGAGCTCTGCTCGAGTACTACAATGGTAGTGTGTGACCTCTTCCCTCTTCCCCCTTGCCCACATCTCCGCAGTACACCACTGAGAGACGACAGTCGGTCCTTCGCTTGAGATCGCGATCCTCGTAGCCCGCACTCACCGCTCGGAATGCTTCTTCTTCAAGCGTTCTGGCGGACGAAAGTAAAGGTTTCCCACCCAATCATCAGTTTCGATTTCGATTTCGATTTTACACGCCCGACAAGTACTTGTTCATTCGTAGTCGCGTTTCAAAGAGTGGCTGGTATCGCATCTAGAGGAGAGAATCCAGGCGAGTGAAGACACCCAAGCAAGCCGCAACAACCTGCAAAGTAGATCCACGTTAGCATCTTTTCGGTCAATGTAAACGAGCACTTCAAGAAACATACCTCCATCTGCAATTCACGTTCCTGTGATCCGCCGATCTCCTCTCTGATCACCGCGTCCAGGTTAGCACCCATAGCCGCCTGCCCACCCGCCCGTCGTCCAAACGGCCACTGAGAGTATTCGGCCAGCATCTCATCGACCTGTGCAAAAGCCCGCTCGCGTGCCTCATGGCCCAAACTGCTCAGCGCATTCTCGAGAACGTTAGCAGCGTATGCTGCGCAGAGCATGGCAATCGTACGCAGGTAGCGGTAGTCCATTTCCTCGGGGAGCCAGGGTGTGGGAGGCAGGACGACAGTACGGTTCGTGAGGACGGCGCGGACGCGGCGGCGGATTTCGTCCTTGGCTGTGTTGTCGGTAACGGGGTGTGTGGCCATGTCGAAGAGGAGGAAGTTGCGCTTCTCTGTGCGTAGGATACCCTTGTCCACGAGGCCTTTGGCGAGGCGCTCGCGCACTTGTTTGAGTTGGTAGCCGATCTTCATGAGGTTCCATGTCTCGCCTGTTGAGTCGAACGACTATTGTCAGCAAGTGTCTCTTATCACTCACACCGTTCTCCTCTCAGTGTAACCTCCCAGCTTCAAATCACAAGTCCAAGATCCACTTACCGCTCATCAAATCAATCCAAGCGCTCACGCTCATCTTCTCACTGCTCTTCATCATCTTCAGCGCCTCATCCAGCAGCACCTCGCCCGTCAGCGTATCGTCCACAACCTCAATAACGCGGTCCGCCAGCGGGAACCGCCGCCTCGAGCTGTCCTTCTGCATGCTGATCCGGCCCCTGAACGCCAGCTCCAGCACGATGCAGCCCCGCAGCGCATAGCTTATGTTATCGTTCCAGAAGCTGAGGTAGCCTTGCTTGTCCTTGAGGCCCATGAGCAGCACCTCCTCCATGAGCGTGAGCTTGGGCTGCTTTAGGCGCTCCGCCGACTCGCTGATGTCGCGCGGGTCGAAGGCGATCTTGTGCCCGTTGGCGCCGGACTCGTACGCCGTGTCCGGGTTGCGCGAGTTGTCGTCGTTGTTTCGTTTGGGCGCGGGCGAGGACACGCGGCTGCCTTCGTTGTTGTTGTCGTTGGGGTCGGCTGAGGCGCCGCCTGCGCCGCGCCGACGTGTGAGGCCCGAGGACATTTTGTAGGTGTTGCGATGTGAGCAGAAGTGGTTTGCGCTAGGTCTCCGAGGGACCCAGTGTGTGGGTGATTATGTAGGGCTGTGCTGTGGTATGCGTCCCGAGTCCTCGATATCTTGGAGGGCGGAGGTGAAGCAAGGAAACTGGATGGCTGTAGATAGCGATGGTCGCCTGTCTAGCGCAATCCTGATCCTTCGCTAGGTCTTTGCTGAGGTCTGTGGCTAAGTTGTATTGAAGGGTCAAGAGAGTGTGCTTCACCGGTTGTGACGTTGTTGTTGTCGTTCTGGAGTAGAACTGGAGTAGTTCAAGCAAGTTGGCGGGGCATGGTCTTGTAGCGAGACCAAGATTTGGCTCGATTGGTTGCACGGAAGATGACCATTGAGAGAGCGATGACACGAGAACTATCATCAAGTTTGGAGCAGATAATACACATGTATCAGACGCCCAGTTGCCGGGCCAGAATGTACATAAATCGACCTTTATACCAGGTCACGCGCCTCTCCTCCCCACACGCCGTGTGCGCTCCATACAAAAACATTTACCATCTCAAAATTACATCTAGTGGGCTGTACATGGGTCAGTATACGCGTTGTTTGTCAAACTCAATTAGCACGTACCATCGGGCTGGTGGCAGATGTAGTCAACGGCCTGGGTGACTGTAGCAAAAGTTAGCAAGCTGCAACTCGACCTCTTCGACCCGCCATTGGAACGTACCACTGTGAATTGCGTCGGCCTCCTTGTCGGGGATCTCGATGCTGAACTCCTGCTCGATTGTCAATGCCTGCTCTCTCTTCCACCAGTGTACGGGTATGCGAACCTCTTCAATCGCCATCACAACCTCCACGGTGTCCAGGCTGTCAAGACCGAGGTCGTTGGTGAAGTGAGAGGTGGCAGAGAGCTACGCAGACGATTAGCTACATTCCGACAACATGCGGTATTGGATTCGTACTTTCGAAGGGTCGGAGACCTGGTAAAACATTGTCAGTATAGCACTTCTCATTCTCATTCGTCTCATGTATGCGCACCTTGTCGAAGTTCTTGAGGAGATCCAGAATGCGGCCAGTGACCTCCTCCTGGTTGAGGCCGGAGCCAGCGGCGTAGCACCTGACGGCGGTGATGCGGCTCACAGGCGCAACTGTCCTGGCGGCGGCGAAAGGAGTCGGGATGGCGCGGCGGAAGGCGGGAGTAGAGTAGGACCTGGCGCTGACCTGGGCGACAGCACGAGCGCTGCGGACGATGGAGGTGCGGAACATGTCGGCGGTAATGTGTGTGATGGGGGAGATAATCGGGTTGTCTGGTGTATGTGAAGGCTGGTGATGTATGTGTAGCAAGAGCGAAGCGCAAGAGACTCGCGGGCCGCAAGCAGAGCCAATCGGAAGCGCGCTGACCTGCAATTGAAAGCACCCTACATTCACTTACTACTCAGAACTCCCTTCGAGCATCACGACCACGCCTGCATACCCTACCTCGGAACTCTCACCTCTCTTACCCAGCGAAACCCTCACAAATACCGGCACGATGTCTGGAATCCTCGGTGGTGTCTACAAGTATGCGCCCGGGCAATGGTCGCGAGTACGCATGCAGTAGACTGACATTAATTGTAGCACTCTGATCCGCAGCAACGGTGTCTTCCTCTCCACCATCTTCGTCGGCGCCTTCGCTTCCAACCTGTACGCCATGTGAAATTAGTACTCCCGGATCGGACTCGAACTGACCCGCCTGCAGCATCTTCGACGTCGGCTCCACTGCTATCTGGGACTCCATTAACCGCGGCGTACGTCTGGACATTCGCGCATCATCTGGGAGAGTAATGCTGACTCAACAAAACAGCGCCAATGGAAGGACATCAAGCACAAGTACATGGAGGCAGAGGACGACGAGTAAATGCAGCCAGGGAGATGATTGCAGGGCGTTGAAATGGGTTGGGCAGGCTTAAGGAGTCGGGCGGCATCACGACACAGCAGAGCCGCGACAACACGACGAATAGTGTGTTGAGCGAATACTGAGCCGCCGGCAGGGAGTGGGGAGAGAAGGAGGTTATACTGTACCTTGTAGTGATTCTGGAACGCGGACTGTACACTTTTAGACACAGCGGAGCTTTCAAGCCTACCCTCTCATTCCATGTAGATACTGTCAGACATGCACACTCCTGACATTGACCAATTCTCGTTTTTGAATTACTTATCTCATGCGTGAATTCACGTACATCAATCACTGCAGTATAATTGCGCGACGTCATGTGGTCATGTACTCGGTCCCGCAAGTTTGATAAATGGCAGCAGCAGCAGACCGTATGAAAGATCGTCATTCCTACCCTCGCCACAACTCCCACGGTCGAGGCCAAGATCGCACCAACACCAACCTCGACTAATCCAAATCTCATCCGCACCAAAGGACCCATCGCAACTCATCACATCACACACCGCCGGCCGGTCCCTTGCAGACTCTATCTTCCCCGCCCTTCTTACACCAGCGCCGGTACCAGCGACCGCGCAGAGACAGATAGTTAGACTGGACGATTTGTCGCATGCTCTGGATTAGCAGGCCCGAGTCTCCTGCACCTTGCCGGTGTAGCAACTAGCAGCTATGCTTAATCTCACCAACGACCAGGATCGCCTGCGATACCACCTACTTTCACAACCCCGCCGTTCCAACTACCGATACACCCCGGCCGCCGACAGCGACCTTCGGCAGACTCTCTTCAGATCGCTTGCAGCAAACAAGAACGAAAACCTCAAGTACTTTTTCCCTCAAGGGCCCCCAGTAGACGAATTGGAACCATGGTCGCTGCGCGCCGCTCAAGGTGCGGTGGACGGCGCAGAGTACCTTCCTTCCGCCAAGGGCACAGCATGTGGGCACATATTCAAGAGTGGTGAAAGCACATACGCCTGTAAGACTTGTCAGGCCGACGACACCTGCGTACTTTGCTCGCGATGCTTCGAGTGCAGCGACCATGAAGGTCACCAGGTCTACATCTCCGTGTCGCCCGGCAACAGTGGATGTTGCGACTGTGGAGACAAAGAAGCATGGAAGAAAGATGTTCAATGCTCGATACACACCCTCACAGATGATGGAGATGCCAAGTCCAGTGGGAAAGAGAAGGCTCCTGCTGCTCCTCATGGCTCGCAGGCGCCGGCCGAGATTGTGGAAGCTGTTCGCACGACCATTGCTGGAGCCGTGGACTACCTCTGCGATGTTTTCTCTTGCTCGCCAGAGCAATTACGGTTGCCAAAAACGGAGGACTCTATCACGCGTGATGAAAACCTGTCAAGACTGACAGCACCATCATTCGGCTGGTCGGATGGTGACGAGGACGGAGAAATCGAGTATGCGGTTATGCTCTGGAACGACGAGAAACACACCGTGAACGACGTACAAAACCAAGTGGCCATGGCTTGCAAGCAGACCAAGAAGTTTGGCTTAGCAATTGCCTATGAGGTCAACGACAACGGCCGGGCAATCGTGCACCACACGAAGGACGTTTCTATTGCCGTGAAGATGGCACAGATCCTGGAGCGCATCAAGATCACTGTAACTGTTCGATCTTCGAGAGACACCTTCAGGGAGCAGATGTGCGAGACAATCATCGATTGGTTATCTGACATTGGCGGCTGCGCGGTTGGAAACGATCCATATCTACTGAGAAACGTGGTGTGTGAAGAGCTTCTGAGACCGTGGAGGCTTGGTAGCGCAGCCAGTAACAAGGAAATTGGCCAAGAGGGCATTGACGATCACGAAATCGAAGACACTGAGAAGATGCGTCGGAGATACGCAACACTCTTCCGTGCACCAGTGAACGTCATTCGCATTGTCAACCCTACAGCGGACGAAGAAGAAGACGAAGACGAGGATGACTTTGACAGCGACGGAGAATTCGGTCTCAACGAGGACGAAGCCGAGGAAATGGAGATTGAGCTTACGCAAATCCCCAGAGCCGCTGCAACGGAGGGCGATATGGATGTCGATTTTACCGAAGAGGGCGTGGACGACACAGAAGCAATGGAGGCTGCCCTTGCTGGGTATCCGCCGCCTCCACCTCCTCCACCACCCGGCCAAAGAAACCAGATCATGACTCCCACTGAGAGCGAGGACGGCGCGGAAGAGCAGACACAACCCATCTCGGATGCTCCTCATAAGAGTGTTCCCCAGACGCCTCTCGAGAAGGTCACTTACAAGACTCAGAGGCCGAGCAAGCACTGGTTGCAGAAGCCTGAAGGCTACCAACCGAACCGCCGTCCAAGCGATCCTGCGGAAGACCTATGGAAGCGCGTGCGACTGGATTGGCTCATCCTCTACGACCTCAGACTGTGGAAGACTCTTCGAATCAAGCTACGACACCTGTACATCACAAATGTTGCAACAATCCCCCATTTCAAGCGTGTTCTAGGACTACGCTTTGCTGGGCTGTACACACCTTTGGCGGAACTTTACCTCGTCGCCGACAGAGAGCCAGACCACAGCATCATCAATCTCAGCGTTCAGATGCTTACCACGCCTTCGATCACTGAAGAAGTCGTGGAGCGAGGCAACTTTTTGACCAACCTCATGGCAATCTTGTATACATTCTTGACGACTCGCCAGGTTGGCTTCCCGGAGAACGTTCAGCCCAAGGCCACCCTTGCATTTGACGCAGGCTCTGTCACCAACCGTAGGATGTTCCATTTCTTCATCGACATGCGATGGCTTTTCCAGTCCGAGTTCATCCACCACAAGATGCGCTCCGAGCCGCGATACCTTCTTCAATTTTTGGATCTTGTCAAGCTTCACCAGGGCATCTGCCCCAATGTTCGCGCAGTCGGTGATCATGTGGAGTACGAGTCTGACGCTTGGATCAGTGCCAGTTTGATCATTAAGGAAATCGATCGCCTGAGCAAGGCAGTAGCGTCATCGTTCGAGTGCAAGTCAGCGGAGGTCGATGGAAATCTCCAGCGTGCCATTCGCACAACAGCCCAGGTCACAATGATCAACACTTTCGGTTACGAGCGAAAGCGATTCTTCGCGCATGAGATCAAGGATGACATGGCCTGGCATACCATCGGTCCTTTTGAGGAGTTTGGCAGGACGTACAGCGTGCCCAAGTTTGCTGTCTTGAGCGAAGCTATGAGCTTCCATCATCCTATGCACTACTTGTTGTCATGGCTTATCGAAAATGCGAAGGGCATGAGCCGCAGAGAGATGCGTGCTCTGTTGCACTTCACGCCTGAAGATCTCAAGGACCCGTACAACGCCACGCGTGGACCTCCAGCACCGCAAACACTGACATCAGACGAGCTTCTCAGCAGCATCTTCGACCACCCGCTTCGTCTCTGCGTCTGGCTGTCTCAGATGAAGGCCAACATGTGGGTACGCAACGGTATTACCTTGCGACACCAGGCCCACACATACCGCAGTGTCTCGGTCAGGGACATCAGTTACCAGCGCGACTTGTTCATGCTGCAGGCTGGTCTCTTGCTTTGCGGCTCTGATGACGAGAAGCCCGGCGAGAGATTCCTGGCTCAGATGATCGACCGTTTCGATATCGTTCGATGGGTGACATGTGACTTTTCACCTGTAGAAGGCCTTGAAGATTCTCAGAGGATCGACATGATCGAGGACTTCCTCCATCTGCTCGTGATCGCACTTTGCGAGCGCGGTAATCTTGCTGTGCCACCGCCGGGCGAGGACCAGTTCGACAAGATCCTGCAGCACGACATCGCACACGCGCTATGCTTCAAGCCTTTGTCTTTCTCCGACCTCAACACGAGGGTCACTGAGAAGATCGCCGACTCGGACTCTTTCCAGCGTGTGCTTGAAGACATGACGATTTTCCGTGCACCTGAAGGAATGTCCGACACTGGCACTTTCGAGCTCAAGCCCGAGTTCATCGAGATCGTGGATCCTTACTACGCGCATTATTCACGAAATCACAGGGAGGAAGCCGAGAACGTGCACAAGAAGCACATGGCTCGCAAGACTGGCAAGAGTCCGGAAGAAATTGTCTTTGAACCTTGCTTGCAAAGTCTGAAAGGCAGCCTATTCGAGGAGCTGCCTTCCGTGACGAAGACCGGACTGTTCGCTTCCTTGATTGCCGCCGCACTGCAGTATTCTCTTTCTGCCAAAGAGGTGGCACCGAAGCTTCAGGCGACTCGTGTCGAGACTTTCCTTCACTTGGTTCTGCACTTGTCTCTTGTCGCAGTCATGGAGGATGATGCCACAGATGCCGATGGCTTCGTCAGCCATGCGGCGTCCATGTCTCATGAGGTCAAGCCAGGGTCTACTCAGACGATCGTGTCTTTGTTGATGGCGCTGTCTGAGGTCGCCGACTACCAGGCTTGCCAGCCATCCATCAAGCACATTCTCCACAAGATGCAAGCGAAGCAACCCGACAGGTTGTCAATGGCGATGGGCCCACTTAACGCTCAGCTTGACCGATCCAACAACGACTCGCCAGCATCGATTACTGCAGAAGGCAAAGAAAAGAAGAAGCAGGATGCACTGGCTCGTCAGGCACGTGTGATGGCACAGATGAAACAGCAGCAAAACAGCTTCCTTGAACAGCAGGGCTTGTCTGGATACGACGATGAAGACTTCGAGGAAATCGAGAATGAGATGAGCTTCGGAGAGGAGCCTGAAAGTCTGACCGAGCAAAGGAAAGTTTGGGACTTCCCCGGTGGCATATGCATATTGTGCCAAGAAGGGACCGACCACAACAAGCTCTTCGGTACTTTCGCGTTTCTCGGCGAGAGCAATATCTTGCGTTCGACACCTGTGGAAGACCCAGACTTTGTTGAAGAAGTCATGGAGGTGCCTGAGAGCCTCGACCAGTCTGCAGACCACCTTCGACCTTTCGGCGTAGCTGGCAAGAATAAGCAGACTGTGCACAAGACTACTGGCGATGGCAAGATTGCCAAGATCGAGCGTCAAGGCCTGTCCAAGGGCTTCCCTCATGCAGAGCACAGCACACGTGGTCCTGTGTCTTCTAGTTGCGGACACATCATGCACTACAACTGCTTCGAGCTGTACTTGACCGCCACACAACGACGACACCAAACACAGATTGCCCGTAGCCAGCCGGAAACCATTGCGCTCAAGGAGTTTATTTGTCCCCTGTGCAAAGCGCTTGGCAACACATTCCTGCCCATCATCTGGAAAGGCAAGCAGTGTGCTCACGATCATGAGCTTCACGCAGCCAAGGGTTTCGAAGACTGGCTAGTAGAGAGCGCAGCTACATATGCGCCTGACCTCTCGTGGTTGGAAACACCGGACCGCATTCCTTTCCTCCACCAGCAGGGCCTAGAGACGTACAAGAACCGCTCGGCGGAGTATGTCGACAACAACCTGGGTTCGGTCCTCGCATCTGCGCTTCAAAGGGAATCGGAAGGTCCTGAATCTCCGTCTGATGACTTCCCACAAAGTTATTCTCTCAGGAGAGGCCTCCGCCTGTCGTCTTGGTTCAATTTCGACCGGGCGGATCTTCCTCAAGAAGGTTCTGATGCGCCATCTGGCTGGAACCACACCAGTGGCGATCCTTTGCCGCCCTTGTTTGAGCTGGTGAAAGCCTACAGCCGGATTGATGATACCGTGGCAGTCAACAAGCTGCAAATGTCAGCAAAGGCTGCCGAAGAGGGTGATATCAACCACGTTTATCCTCTGTCCAGGGCCCTTGGCTTCACTATCAGTGCCCTGGAGATTCAGATGCGCGGTACATCGACGAACCCGATGAGTCCTTCACTCGTCGGTGATCTCTCCGAACAGAACTTGACGCACCTCCGCATCGTATCAGAGACGCTCGAGTCATACGTCGCCATGAAGGTATTGCGCACCACTGTAGGCAATGGAGTTCCTCGTGAGCTGGCGCTGAGAAAAGAAATCATGTGTGCTCAGCTCTTCGGTGTCGAGTCAAAATACACCATGATTGACCTTCGCAATTTTGCAGGCAAGCTGCTTGTCGAGGACGACGTCTTCCTGTTCTTTGCGGATTGGCTCGCATTCTTCGCTCCAAGTGTAACAGAAGCGCCCAACGTCTTGGAAGTCTGTCTCTGGGCAGAAGTTGTCAAGGTTGTACGCACTTATACTGGTCTTTTGCTGGACGGAGTCATCCCAACGCCCGGCGAGGCTGCATTGAGCAGCGTGACCGTGACTGAGGAATTTGCCGCTGCAGTTCGCGACATCTACACAAACGACAAACTCGCAGCGCAGTCCTCACAGCCTCTGACACTTGCACAGCTCAAGGTCCTTCGCCTGCTGGTGGAGAAATACGCCCTGACATTCCTCCGCAAGTGCATCATGCTGATGCACGTGAGATACGGCCTGGAATTCGAAAGCCCGCACGATCTCGACCACGAAGCACCCGAGATCTCCCGCCTGACAACACTCCTCAACATCCCCACCCTGGACGCCTTGTTCGCAGTCTCCGTATCGCACACACCAGCAGGCGCACAGCTCAAGACCCTCTCCCACCGCTGGATCGCGCAAGCCAACGCCGCGACCGAGCACACCACGATCCCCGTGAAAATCACCCTCCCGCACCCCAGCATCTACGAGCTCGTCGGCCTGCCCAAAAACTACGACACGCTCACCGAAGAAGCCATCAAGCGCAAGTGCCCCACGACCGGCAAGGAAATCACCGACCCGGCCGTCTGCCTCTTCTGCGCCGCCATCTTCTGCTCGCAGGCCACGTGCTGCATGAAAGGGCCCGAGCACAGCCAGCGCGGCGGCTGCTGGCAGCACATGCAGCAGTGCGGCGGCCGCGTCGGCGTCTTCATCAACATCCGCAAGTGCATGGTGCTCTTCCTGCACGAGCCCATGAGCGGCAGCTTCGCGCACGCGCCGTACCTCGATCGACACGGCGAGCCGGATCCGACTCTGCGCCGCCACCATCAGTTGTTCCTTAACCAGAAGAGGTACGATAAGTTGATGAGGGAGGTTTGGTTGGGGCATGGGATTCAGACTTTTATTAGCAGGAAGCTGGAGGCGGATATTAACCCTGGTGGGTGGGAGACGCTTTGATGAGGTTTGGTTTCTTTGATGGAGTATGCGTGTGAGGACTTGAGTGGATAGGCGTTATTGTTTTTGTGCTCTGTTTCTCACTTGGAAGGTCATTGCTACTGCTGGTTGAGTAGATTTGGAGGAGTTTTGCTTTACTTTGCCTTTATCCTTGTTCTTTTTCTCTCCGGTGGTTCGTACATGGGAAAGCTTTTTGTCTGGTCTTTCTGGTCGTGGGCGAAAGATGCTGTATCGGGACGGAGTTGGAGTCGGAGTCGAGTCGGAGCACGCTCATGTCAACAGGCTGTGTACGCTTGTGTCGTTCGCATCGCCTGCGACGATTATCTGTTAGATGAGAGACCAAGACAGTATGTAGGTAGCCTATAAGTCATGCAAGTTTAAGGCCATACTTCCAACTTCTAGCTCAGTTTTGTCTCAAGTACATATAGACCTTACGCAATGTGACACAAATCGAGACATATTGCCATCGAATATTGTGCAATATCATCATCGTATATGCTCTTGAATGTCACATAGCAACGGCAAAGTGAAGTCGTTTCAATCGACTTAGTACTGAACGCGATGGGAATGAATCAGGGTTAGGGTTGGGGTGGTAATTGAGCGAACAACTGCCAAAACGAAAATGAGAGCGTGGCCTGCAGAAATGGCATCGGTGGTGAACGTTGTGTATACCTACTGGTCGAGTGCTACATGTAAGATGACGATGTGGTGAATATGTGAATACCTGGTATAAAGCGTTCCAAACTTCCAGATTCCACCTCCTTCCAACTTTGCCACCTGCGCTTTCCTACCAGCTGGCCTCCCAAACAACGTTTCAAAACTCACTTCGCCACCGCACGTGGTACATTGGATACAATACATACTTAGGAGAAGTAAAAGTACCAGCATCAGTACATGCGCCTCAAACCCTCGACCACCAAAAACAATCTACCGGTGGACCCAAAACAAGAAATCTTCCACCACCACCACCACCAACACAGCACACCACAACCATGCGCCCTCTAACCACCACCCTCATCGCTCTAGCAGCAACAACCCTCCCAACAACCCTCGCCGCCCGCAAAACCCCCGCAGACGCAGTCCTCCTCTCCAACATCAAAACCCTCACCCTCCACAATGGTCGCCAAACTACTTCCCGCCGCGGTCCCTCGGTCCCCCAACTTGAGTGCGTAGGCGGCAACGCTCGAGGCCTGCACAGCGTCGACGTGATGCGCTGCACCAACGCCGGAGCCGACTACGACCCTGAGGATGTTCAGTGGACGTGCCAGGCCAGCTTGCCGACGGAGTTCAAGTTGGGCAGTACGGAGGTTGTGTGTGAGGGGTATGAGAGTCCCGAGGATCCGTTTGTGTTGAAGGGGAGTTGTGGGGTTGAGTATCGGTTGATTTTGACGGAGGAGGGGGAGAGGAGGTTTGGGGAGAGGGTTGATGATGGAGGGTATGAGGATGATTATTATGGTGGGGGAAGTGGGAAGAAGGGGAAGGGTGGCATGGGGGAGATGTTGTTTACGGTTGTGTTTTGGGCTATTTTCCTAGGTGAGAGATCTATCTTTTCCTCTTACTTGCCTTTTGCAGTACGACCTAGCTAACAAGATCTACAGGCATCATCGGTCTAATCGCCAAATCGATCTGGACAGGCGGCGGAGGAGGCAACAACGCCGTCGGTCGACGACCGGGTAACGGCTGGGGCGGAGGATACGGTGGTGGCGGTGGTGGCGATGAAGACGGCCACGACGATCCTCCACCGCCTTACTCACCGAACTCGAAGCAGAACTCACGCTCGGCACCCAGCTCCTCGTCCTGGCGGCCTGGATTGTTCAGCGGCGCCGCCGCAGGCGCAGCTGCCGGGTACGCTTTGGGGAGTCGCAACAACAACAGCAACCGCGGGCCCAGCACAGGACAAGCCGGCCCATCAAACTGGTTTGGAAACAGCAACAACAACAGCGGAGCAGGTCCTTCGCGCTCGTCCTTTGGGGGAGGTGGAGGGTCGTCGGCTTCTCCACCATCGTCTAGCGGCGGGGCGAGGTATGAATCTACGGGCTTTGGCGGGAGTCGCAGGCGGTAGATGCGAGATGGATTGGAAAGGGAAATGGGAAAGGGAAGAAGGAAAGGCATATAGATTCGGACGACATTTGATATCGAAAAACTCGGTAGGTATGAAACGTGAGAAACGCAACGTACAACTGCCGTGCTTTTGGCTTTTCGAACAAGCTCAAGGAGCCATGTCAATCGGAAACGCAGAACACACGTGCTGACTGAGCGACGAACCCCGACAACCCTGTAGATTGCAATTAAGCACCATTATTATTATCTTTATGTATTTTATCGTAGGAGGCAGGCACCCTGGAACGGAAACAAATAAGGTAAAACACGCATGCAAACCAATGACTCGGCAGCCGAAACAGGGTTAGGTCAAGGGTGGACGAAGCGAGTCGAGTCGTACATAAAAGATAGCAAATAAGCAGCCCTATCTTGCTTGGGCTATCTTGACATGCATGCATGCAAGCTATTTCTCCGCACTGCTCCACACCCAGAAAATCGAGAAATCGAGAAACCGAGAGAAAACATCCCCATGGGCGGCCATGTCCACAAAAACTGCGAGGAGCAGGTGGGAAGAAGATTGTTCCACTATGGTGGTGGTGCAGATGTGGGGTCAACATGTTGCTCGTTTGCCTTGACTCACGCCTCACCGCAGGATGTTGAAGTTCCCTTGATAGTTGCCTTTTTTGCTTTCGGATGTCACCGGGTGAGTTTTCTCTCGTGCTGCTCCGTCCTCCGTATATCATGTCATGCCACGCGGTGAGTGAGAGGAAGGAAAGGTTACCCACACACACACACACAAACGATATGCAGGAAGATGTGAATGGAGATCGGCGAGAGCCGCACGCGAAATGCACAATACACAGTGCCTGGTTACGGCTAGATAGGTACCAGTACCACCTTTTCCTACCGCAAAACAACGATCGTGGTGCGTGGATCCCACATGGTTATAGTGGCCAGCCAGCACAATGGCGGGATGCTTCCTCGCTCGCTCGCTCGCTCCCAAGTGCCGGCGCCGAGCCAGAGAAAAAAGGGCAAGAGCACGGTAGTTGGCGGTCGAGAATACGGGTAGTGGTTGCGATTTGGAAACGATGATAGCGTGGCGTACAGAGTTGCGTAGGGAGAGACAAAGAAGGGTAGAGCCGTCACGGGACTTGACTTTTCCTTTTGTCTTGTTGTCTTGGTAAAGGGTTCATGGTTTTTCGCTTTGTCATGAAGAAGGCTTGGGAGAAGGAAAGGAAGATGCCATGTGGGATGGAGGACGTCACGAAATTTATTAGTCAGGTTCGATCGTAGGCTGGAGCGTTCGGAGGCGGAGGCGTTCTCGAGTTTGTGCTTTGGCCGTGAGGGTATGTTCCGTTTTGGAATTGTGAAGCGGTCAGTAGGTAGTGAAGAGAAGTATGTTGTATGCTGTATGCTATGGAAAGGAATGAATTTCGAGCGAGATGGGGATGGGGAACCACAAACAGTCCATCGGAGATCACAGATCACCGTAGGATTCCCATTATGATTCCTCAACGAAAAATCGAGAGAGAAAAGATCCATTTCGGCATCCGCCTTCATCTCGCGACACGTGAAGCAAAAGCCCTAAGCGATCCTGCTAGTCTCGCCAGAAGTCACTTAGCGAGACCAGGTATACTCGGATACCGGCACCGACTGGTCGATGTTTTTTGCTGCAGATGGCAGGGCAGGGTGGGCAAAAAGCGAGCAAAAAAAGCTTCTTGCGGCGACGGTTGGTCAAAACGACGAAGACGTGCAGAAACGAGTCCCGAAGCCCTCAGCACTGCCTGTCCAAGACAAAGTACCGAAAATTGGCCCGCCCACGGCCGCGTGATTTGGGAGATGGTGTGTTTGGTGCAGACAGGCGAGCGTGGCAATCTAGCTCGAAGCAGTATGAAAGCCAAGAGTCTAACGATCTTAAGGCTGCGCCTTTAAGATTTGGGCGGCTGGCGGGGCGGAGACAATTAAGCATATGATGTTTTGGAAGGAATAGTGCGCTGTCCACTTAGAGGGGCGAGATCCGATGGAGCAATGTAAGGTTAGCACTGTAGCTTAAGCGAAAGAGGTACTGTAGGAACGAAGGAAGTGCGGTTGTATTGGTCTTGGACACGAGGGCGAAAAGGACCGATTGTGCCATGGGGAGGCGAAGGCACATGGAGGAGAACGAGGGGATTTTTCTGGAGCTTCGCACGCACCGCTCTTTCTCCATAACAGTAGTGGGAGTGGAGGAGCGAGGAGCGCGGAGTCGGGGTGGAGACTTTTTTTGAAATCTGGCCTCGGCCTGTTCGTCTGTAACCCTCTTTTTGTCTTTTTGGAGTATTGCCACGAGCCTCTCCGCGACTCTGGCCCGTCGCGCCGGTCTTGCGTAGTCTTCCGTGTCTTCTGCCATCCGGTCGTTTGCTTCGGCAGGCCATCCTAAATCAGCTAAAGCAGCACTACAGCACTACTGGCCGCTGCACGCCAATTCCTTCCAGAAAAATACCCCCTCGAGCACGCACTCCAGACTCCGGCACCCCACAACAACGCCCCCCAGCCTTCACGAATCACGACTAACTGTAGCTTCTACCCGTCACGCTCGCGGCCTGCTCCACAGCAGCAGTGCTTGAGCCGCACTTCAGGCTTGGGCAGGCCGCAAGCACGGCGCGTGCCCTGGACGTCGCTCGCGGCGGCACAGCATACCAGCGCTCGCCGCACCCGGCGACGTCGGTGTGTGCCGTGAGCGGTGGTGCCACATGTCAAGGTAGCACCCGAGCGACCGGCCAATTCCTCTCGTGTTGTGACGACCGGCGGAGATGATTTGCTATGCGCCAGGCGGGCCGAGATGAGAGGCTTTGCTGCTCTGCTCCTCTGCTTTGCCGCTGGGTTGCAGTTACAGATGCGGCTGACAGGCGTGATGCGATGGGGTTGCCCGGTGACTCGCGAGGAATTCGAGTGCGACGCAACATACTGTAAGCCAAACTCCCCGGTGTGCCTGTCGCGATGCATCCAACACGCCTTGCCGTATAGAGCGGAGCACTGGCACATCTGACATGTGCAAGAAGAGGCGAGTAGCTAGCAGCTACATTAGATGTGGACCCGACATGGCTTGCCTGGGAGGATCTGTGATCTGTGATCTGTAATCTGCGGCGCCAGCGCCAGTGGCACCCGGGGATTGCCAGTGCCGTGCGATGCATCAGCAGAAAGCAGAAGCAGCAGAGGCATGCAACAAATCACGACGACTGCGGCTACTTCGCCACTATTGACACAATGGTTCGATGCGCGCAGAGCAACAATGGAATCGACAGGCAGCGTGACCAGAAGCGTCAGGGAGCCGTTGTACGATCTGGGACAAAACCCCAGACTCGGTACGGGTACGAGTGCAGCGGTGCGGAGAGCCATGTGCCAGTAGTATGCACATGCCTCTGCCTGACAACGGCTTGGCTGGTTGTGGCGAGTTTGTTGTTGATCAGTGATTGGGGTAGCTGCGAGCAGAGGCTTGAAGACTACGATGGAAACAATAGCTGTAACGACATCACTGATGCTAGGTCCTTCCCGATCGCATGTCAATCACTTGCTTGTTAGTGAGGTCCCGTGTGTATAGTAGGGTCAGTTACTGCGATACATAAGCTCAAGTCTGCTTAACTTAATACCACATGAAGGCTAACGGAGATTCGCTTGCTGGCGCGACCAGCGTTAGGGTGGCGCCACGTCGTGTGCTAGCTCGCCCCACAGGCCAATGAAGTGAGGCCCGTCGAGGTCGCGGCCGCAAAGGACCAGGCTCACGTGCCATGCGACCAAGGGCGCGACTTCTCCAAATGGGGAGCCCCGCATTGTCTGCTTGCCCCGGTGCGCGCACACTCGACGCCTCACATGCTGTGCGCCGCAAGTGACTGCTGGCTGCCATAAAGACCCATTGCCCTCCCTCATTGTTGTCGCTCTTGTTGTCCTCGTCCATCCATCCACCACCACTCCACCCACCAACCTACAGGCCACCGCGTCTTTTTCTCGGTACACCACTGCCGACCTCACTCGCTCTACCCCTGTGCCTGCCTCACCTGTCAACAACATCTCCTACACCCACACCTGATCGACACACACAGTCAACATAACAACAGCTACAACCTCCAACATGGAGAAGCACGGCGACGACGTCGCCACCACCACCCCGGTCGCTCCGGCCACTCGGGGTCTCGCCGCTACTGACGATGTCGAGCGCATCGAGGCTCCCGTCACCTGGAAGGCCTACCTCATGTGCGCATTCGCCTCGTTCGGTGGTATCTTCTTCGGTTACGATTCCGGTTACATCAACGGTGTCACTGGCTCCAAGGTCTTCATCACCCTCGTCGAGGGCCAGGCCTACGTCGACGCCCAGCTTGCAGCCGGCGCAGCAGCTCCCTCCCTCCAGGGCAGCAACCTGTCTCTCATCACTTCCATCCTCTCTGCTGGTACTTTCTTCGGTGCTCTCATCGCTGGTGACGCCGCCGATATCATTGGTCGCAAGTGGACCGTCTGTCTTGGTTGCGGTATCTACCTCATTGGTAAGTTTGCGCTGACCCCTCGTTTGCACTCCCTCGAATCTTACTAACCATCGCATCAGGTGTCATTCTCCAAACTGCCTCTGCTGGTCTCGGTCTGATCGTCGCCGGTCGTCTCATCGCCGGTATCGGTGTCGGTTTCGAGTCCGCCATTGTCATCCTGTACATGTCTGAGATCTGCCCCAAGAAAGTCCGTGGCGCCCTCGTTGCTGGTTACCAATTCGCCATCACCCTTGGTCTCCTCATCGCTGCCTGCGTCAACTACGGAGTCCAGAACCGTACTGACAGCGGCGAGTACCGCATCCCCATCGGCATCCAGTTCGCCTGGGGCATCATCCTCGGCGGCGGTATCGCATGCCTTCCCGACTCCCCGAGATACTTCGTCAAGCGTGGTCGCGTCGAGAAGGCTCGCATCGCTCTCGCCAAGCTGCGTGGCCAGCCCCAGGACAGCGAGTACGTCGAGGCCGAGCTTTCCGAGATCGTTGCCAACGAGGAATACGAGCGGTCCATCATCCCCGCCGGCGGCTGGTACCAGGGCTGGGCCAACTGCTTCCGTGGCTCCGTCTGGAAGTCGAACTCCAACCTGCGCAAGACCATCCTGGGTACTTCCATGCAGATGATGCAACAGTGGACTGGTGTCAACTTCATCTTCTACTACTCGACTCCTTTCCTGTCCTCGACCGGCGCCATCAGCAACACCTTCTTGATCTCACTGGTCTTCACCCTCGTCAACGTCTGCTCCACTCCCATCTCGTTCTACACCGTCGAGAAGTTCGGACGTCGTCCTCTTCTTGTCTGGGGTGCCCTGGGCATGCTGATCTGCCAGTTCCTCGTTGCCATCATCGGTGTCACCGTCGGCTTCAACAAGACCTTCACCAACGATGCTGGCGAGACTCGCGCTGTTAACATCTCCGCCGTCAACGCCCAGATCGCCTTCATCGCTATCTTCATCTTCTTCTTCGCCAGCACTTGGGGTCCCGGTGCCTGGATCGTCATCGGCGAGATCTTCCCTCTCCCCATCCGCTCCCGTGGTGTTGCTCTCTCCACCGCCTCCAACTGGCTCTGGAACACCATCATCGCCGTCATCACCCCCTACATGGTCAACACCGACGAGGCCAACCTTAAGTCCTCCGTGTTCTTCATCTGGGGAGGATTGTGCACGTGCGCCTTCGTGTACGCCTGGTTCCTCGTCCCCGAGACCAAGGGTCTGTCCCTCGAGCAGGTCGACAAGATGATGGAGGAGACCACCCCTCGCACCTCGGCCAAGTGGAAGCCTCACAGCACCTACGCCTCCGAGGTCGGCATGAAGAACGGCGCCAAGCTCGGCACGGACATCACCGAGGACGTCGAGCGCAAGGGCTCCGTCTTCTAGATGCACCCCGCGCGAAAGGCCGGTCTTTCGTTGTTCCTTACTCGAAGTCGAGAGTAGTTATCCTCTCTTCTTCTTCTCTTACTTCTCGCGACAGCATGCACGGTTGGAATCGGTTTTTAATCAGTTGATTTGTTGGGTTCGGTTGCGACGTTGTGGATAATGGTATCGTCCCCGATTTTCCAACGGGTGGGACGGACTTGGCATAACTTCCTTCTTTACATTACAAACAATACCCGACAGACGAGATACGATACGAAAGCATTGCATGACAGGAATGAAATATTTTGCAAAGCATCACTCTATCTTACTTTCCACTTTATCACGTTTCTGACTCGTAGTGCAAAATGTCGCCTTGGTTTCTCAGGCTTCATTCAATACGCAAAACGGTAAGAATCCGACAGGGCGTCTATACTATCATGTCTTGTCTCCCGGGCATTTGACATGAAAGCTAACAATCGCGATACTGATGCTAGGTAGGTGTATTTGAACACGCTGCCCGGGCATTGTATTCAATTTCGCTCTTCTTCTCCTATCAAGCCAAACATCCCCTCTCCAAGCTGAGGTTGCAGCGGAAGGATCGCCCCACGAGCCACCCGACTGCAGTGGGCGTGCTCTCGACCTCCATCTAGTCCATCCAATCTATCAATTTCCTCGGTTGTTACATTCGTGGCTTGAAGGATCAACAGCTGACCACCATCGAGAACGTCAGCGATTTTGTTGCGAAATCTTTGTCTTTGTCCCTTGCTGCCTGTCCACTTTCGCTTGCGCGAACGAATATCGCTTGAAACGCGCTTATAGTACCGTACAGAATCCTCATCGCGCACATTGGTGGCGATGTTCTCGCTCGCAGCAGAGCATCCGGTGCTGGCTGCGTTTGTCGTTTTGTTTGTCGGATGGGTCGCGAGGTTTCTGCGAAAGGGTTATCAGGTCCGGAAGACGTTTCACGATCAGGTACCAATTGAGCAGTCACCTTTGTGGCATGACATAGACTGACAATATTCTAGTCTGGACCACCGCACTCATGGCTATGGGGTCACTTGCAGGTGATGGGCGAGATGATGGATGGGAAGATCCCGACTATGGCGCATCCTCATGGTTAGTTACTGCTCTTCGCCGGTGACGTTGCTGAGGGCTCTCAAGAGACTGACTGGCAGTACGACAGTCCTCCCAATGCATATTCGGGAGAAGTACAATCTGGGTCCCTACTTCTACATAGACCTCTGGCCGATCGCCGACCCGTTCCTCGCGGTGTTCGAGCCTGATCTGGCCGCTCAATTCACAACGGATTACTCGACTCCCAAGTTCGGAGCTTACTTGGACTTCATGGTGCCTCTTGCGGGCCATGGAGATATGGTGTCTAGTAGTGGACCGCACTGGAAGAAGTGGCGAAGTATCTTTAATCCCGGCTTCGCTGGTAGCCATTTGATGACGCTTGTTCCTGGTATTGTGGATCAGGTTGCCATCTTTGCTGAGAGGTTGTCGGAGCTATCAAGGAAGCAAGAACCTTTTCGACTGGAGGAGACCGCAACTAGGTAAGTATCTGGTGATACCTGCAGACTAGGGTCAAGATGCTAATGGATTCCACCCAACAGATTGACAGTAGATGTCATCGGCAAAGTCGTCCTGGACATGCAGCTGAACACGCAGCGAGCGGACAATCCGATGGTGTCTGCCTTGCGTGAACAGGTGCACTTAGTCCCGAACCAGGGCACCTTAAATCCTCTCGCTGGATGGTCGCCGATCGGGATCTATCAGAGATGGAGGAACGGCCGCATCATGACCGAATATATAGGCAAAGTTCTCGAAGACCGCTTCGCCAGCCAGAAAAGCGAGCAGTCAGATGAGAAGAAGCCTCGCAAACGCACCATGATCGATCTAGCACTCGAGAGCTACCGCAGCCAAACCACAGCGTCCGCAGTCAAATCGGAAAGCCTCGACCCTGACTTCAAGAAACACGCAATCACGCAGATCAGGGTCTTCATCTTCGCCGGCCACGACACAACCTCTAGCGCAATTTGCTACGCCATCTACCTCCTCCAGAAGCATCCCGAAACCCTCGCCCGCCTACGAGCAGAGCACGACAAAATCCTCGGTCCACCAGAAGGAACAGCAGAGCTAATCAGAAACGACCCCTACATCGTCAACAAGCTCGAATACACCAACGCCGTAGTCAAAGAAGCCCTGCGCCTCTTCCCAGCAGCCTCCGGCCTACGCACTCCCGACAAGAACCTTATCCTCCGCGACCCAAAGACCGGCGCCCACCTCCCCACCATCCCCGGAATGCTCCTCTGGGTCAATCACTACGGCCTGCACCGCGACAAAGCAATCTGGGGCCCTGGAGCAAATCGCTTTGACCCGTCTCGCTTCCTCCCTGAGAATGCTTCTTCTCTCCCTGAAGCGCACTACAGACCTTTTGAGCGCGGGGTGCGGAGTTGTATTGGGCAGGAATTGGCTATGATTGAGGCGCGGATCGCCTTGGCGCTTGTAGCGAGGACGTTTGATTTCAGTCCGGCTTTTGATGCTTTGGAGATGTTGGCGAGGGACGGGAGCAAGTATGCGGAGGATCCGAAGTGGAGGCAGGGGAAGCAGGATCTGGACGGCGAGGTTGCTTATCCGGTTCTTATTGGGAGTTCGAAGCCCAGGGAGGGGATGCCGATGTGGGTTAAGGAGAGGGTTTGATCTTGAGGGTGAATATTTATTTTTATGTTGACATTGATGAGGACACTCGCTCGTGGAGGATATGTCAACTAGCTGTTCTATCTCTCAAACCTCCAAGTCGCTCCCACTAGATCTGCAAGTTATTGCAGCAAGAAGTTTGCCGTTGCATCATAGCTAAATGGAGCTCGCAGAAGCAAGATGTCAACCACATCGCAACCATGTCCAGCCCACTCACCCCACTAAATCTGCACCACATTCCTCGTAAACCTCGGAATTTCCTTCCTAAACTTCTCGGGCTCCTCCCTCGCCCCTGCCTTCCAATACTCATACTCCATCCACGCGTCCTCCGGCATCTGCGCATCCATCGCCTCCATCCACTGGCCCAGCGCCGGCGCCAGCGGCACCACGCCCGTCTCCAGCACATACTGATCCCACATCTTGATCATCCGCTGCAGCCTCTCGGGGTCTTTTTCGGCCAAATCATGAACCTCACCTGGGTCGGCGCGCAGATTGTACATCTGCCACTTCTCCGGTCCCTTGGGCTTGGGGATGAAGAGGATCTTCCAATCGCCGCAGCGCACCGCTGCGCGGCCGCAGGTTTCCCAGCCTTGAATGAAGTCGGCTGGGTGGATGGTTTCGCTTTCGCCGCGGAGGAAGCGCAGCATGCTTTTGCCGCGCATGGGGACGACTTCGCGGCCCTGGTAAGTTGGCGCTGGGTGCTGGACTCCGGCCATATCGAGGATGGTGGGCGCGAGGTCCATGACTGTGCTGAAGGCTCCGGTGATGCTGGCGGCGTCTTGGGTGGCTGGGTGGGAGGAGGGGAATTTGGCGAGGAAGGGAACCCGGACGCCGCCTTCGGTCGTGAAGGCTTTGTACAGCCTGCTTGGGGCAGTGGCTGCTTGTGCCCATCGAGGTCCGTACCAGATGAAGCTGTTGCCGCGGCCGAGGTTCTCGAGCGAGTTGTCGTAGTAGGTTTGCAGGTGCTGCATCATCTGTCCCTGGACGATGGGGTATGCTTCGTAAGCGGCTCCCTCGGCTCCGTTGTCGGACATGAAGCAGACGAAGGTGTTGTCGAGATCGCCCGTCTTCTCGAGGTAGTCGACGACTTTGCCGACGTTGTGGTCGATGCACTCGACCATTGCGGCGAAGACCTCCATCGCTTTGCACGATTTCGCTTTCTCTTCCGCCGTCAGCTTTGCCCATTCTTTGACTTCGTCTGCTATGACAGGGTGCGGCTCGACGTTCTCGGGACAGAGGCCTAGTTCTTTCATTCGTTGCAGACGCTTCTCTCTCAGAACGTCTGGACCTTCGTCGTAGACACCTTTGTAGTGCTCGATGTACTCGTCCGGAGCTTGGAGAGGCCAATGAGGTGCAGTGAACGGGTAGTAAGCGAAGAACGGGCGTTCGTCCTTCTTCTCGTTTCTCTCCTCGAGATACGAAAGCATCTTGTTGCCGTACCCATCGCTGGAATACCAGCCTTCGGGCAGCTTCTTGACGTACTCGCCATCCTCGGAGTGCAAAGCGATGAAGCTCATCGTCATGAAGTCCGGGATCTTGTCCTGGTTTTCCAGCTGCGGCTCGTAGGCATAGTGGTTTGAGCAAGCAGGGAGATGTGCGAAACTGCGCTCGAAACCTCGCTTCTTGGGAGATCGCTCGGGCGTCAGGCCTAGGTGCCATTTGCCGGCCATCAATGTGAGGTAGCCGGCATCTCGGAGGAGCTCTGGGAGTGCTACGACACGCTCGTTCAGGTAGCCTTCGTAGCCTGGCATGCCTCGCTGAGGAGCGGTTGACCAGTGTTTGGCGTTGCCTTCAGCTGGGGCGTTCCTAAATGGTCCAGAATGAGTAGAGACTTGGTTTGTATATTTGGAGATAGCACATACTGGTCGGAGCGATTTGTCCACTCGATTAGGTTGCCCAGGCCGGCGATGTGGTGATCAGTGCCTGTCATGATCCTGTTAGGGAGTCCGTTAGCATCGATCTTCGCATAGGAAGCTTTGTGCAAACAGGCTCGACTCACATAGCACGACTCGGAGAACACGCAGCAGCGGCATGGAAGTCAGTAAAGCGCAGTCCATTGTTGGCCAGTTTGTCAAGATTTGGTGTCCTGATCTCGCCGCCAAAGCAGCTCAGGTCGCTGAAGCCCAGATCATCGGCCACAATGACAAGGAAGTTGGGCCTTTTGGGCAAATTGTTGGCTTTATCGGAAGACTGTGAGCTCGTCATGGTTGTCTAATGTGAGTGAGCTGCTCGAGGTAACTTTATTGACTTGTAGAATAAGACAGGACGAGTGGAAATGTTGTCGGATGCGTGAAAGAGGTATAAGTACTTCCTGCTAAAGGTACAGCTACATGTCCTTTGTTTGCAGTACCTTAGTACCGCCAAAATAGCTCACATGTAAGGTGTGATTCCCCCGCAGGAGGAATAGCCCCACTTGGTCGCTAATAAGGTAACGGCGGGCGTGTGAGCTGCCGGAGGACTGACCTACCTGCATTCTTCAGAAGCCTTCCTACGCGGCGCATTGCTTGTCGAAAAGTGAGATGGGTGTATCACCAAGTCTTTTGAGGTCAAATTCAAGCATCTTTTGTGCAAGGCAACACAATGATGGCTGGGCTCTCCAGGAAAGATTGACAGCATGTGGAGCTGTAGAGTACAAGGGTAGCTACTGAGGTCTCGTTTTGTGAACCACGATCGCTCTCATGTCCTCTCCTGTGCTGTTCAGCGCAGACGGAGGATTGTACCTTCACGCTTTGGTAGATCTTGCGACGTATTAGCGTTCGCTGGTGAAATTGCCAGTGATAACAACGCAAGCCGCCTGATTTGGACATTGCCACCCCCTAAGGGTACTGGATCATGAGCTGTATGTTTGAGAGACACGGTTGTCGAGAACAGTGGATTTTGTTGTGTCGTTTGCTTCCGTCGCAAATTATACCGCGGTGGCGGCAAGGGTTCCAAGGTTCTGTACGTTCCATGTTCGTGTTGTTGTCTTTCGCCGCTATGCTGCTTCGGGAGCTAGCGCTGATTCCGCATTCTGACTTCACCTCCTCACAGTGCTGCGTGGGTGCGCGAACATTCACGTATACGATTTCGATTTCGAGGAGCTTTGCATGCTCATTATACTTAGCAAGACACTGGGTACATAATCACTGCTGGATGCGTGCTCTCCAGCACTTCTCAGCTTGCCACAGTCGAGTGTCTACGGCTCGGGCA
Source organism: Cladosporium phlei (assembly GCA_003614995.1). Lineage (NCBI taxonomy): Eukaryota > Fungi > Ascomycota > Dothideomycetes > Cladosporiales > Cladosporiaceae > Cladosporium > Cladosporium phlei. The sequence continues at coordinate 29,946 of QZFA01000096.1, forward strand.
GCCGGGCTCCGGTAGCCCTCCATGCCAATGGCATGTAAGCAATCTTTCTTTTGTAATCTACAGTGTATGATCTTCGAGACTTGTGTTTGCTACTCTTCTCCAGCTCGAAGCGAATGTGCTCCAGACTGATGAAAAAAAAAAGCAATCGGCAGTGGGAATCGGCCCACTGGCAATGCTGCCCAAGATCAATGTGCTCTATCTCAGACTTTTCAGACGACGCTCTCCTACACCTGCATAGACCTGCGCATCACCAAGCGCCGCCCACGCCAATCCCCGCCGGGCCACCAAGCGAAAAGTATCGCCCGATCGAACATGGCCTTCGTGGGAGAGGCATGGGAGCGCTCGGTGTGTTGCAGACTTGCATTGTCGGTGTTGCCAACAACTCTCTGGTTCGGGTCTCCCGTGGGTACACAGACTCAGTCTGTGGCCAAATGTGGGCCAAAGAATGTCAGGAAATGCTGCACGCAAATGAATGCGCACGTAAGCAATGGCCTTTGTTCCACCCTCGGGCTTACGCACCTATACGCCCGCGATGCAGGCATGGTATAAAGTCCCGAGGAATCCCCTCCAGTCTGTTTGGCAGAGAAGATGCGTCGCGTACTAAGCCAGGACGTTTGCTCATTGATCGTTGATGCTCTGTGTTGTCAGTTATGCCAGCAACTCTCTGCGAAGGGCGATTGGACTCTGGGCGCGATCGCTGGTTCGGGCCTCCGATGGATCAGACTCAGTCTGAGTCTCTGAGAGCCACAAGACTTCGGGATGCTGCACGCGAATGCGCACGAAGCACTGGCTCAGCCTTTGTTTCACCTCAAGATCCGTACCGATCGCCTGCAACGCAGGTACCATCACAACCTCGAGGAACGCCCACCCACTTTGTTCGACGGATCAAAGCGCCCATTGTCCTTTCGCTCTTGCGCAGTGCAGTGTTGTCATCAGAGACAGCAACCAGACCACTGTTCTTGTCAGCACTCGGATGTCTAAAGCGGATCGAGGGAAACGTACCTGGGTTCTCGACCCCGGTGGGGCCAACCGAGCAGGTAGTGTGTATCAGCATGGGGGAAGAGGAGGAACACCACAACCTCGGACTTTTCAACGACGTCCCCTTGGGGTTCCAGCAAAACTGGCCTTCAAAGGAACCTGTCGATACACGGCCTCCGGTGTGCCAATCCCGGATGTGAGGAAACTCTTCACATCCGTTTGCTCGGCGTCCAGCTTTGTCGAGATTCTTGAGTGATCGTAAGTTGCAGCGAGCGAAGTCGCGCTTATAAGCTGGCGATGGCTTGGCGAAAGGTAAGCACGGGCCCCACTATGAGTGACTGACATCACGGAGTCACAGGGCCGCGTTGAAGCGCGTTGAGCGTTGAAGCGAGTGAGTGAGTTCACATGCGCTGCACGGCCCGCATGCACGCTAGTCCGGGTCGCTACATGTTCACCAGCGGCGAATTCCACCACGACACGCCAACATCGCATCTCCGACAGCCATCGAGCACATATCCTCGAGTATCAACACAATGCCTAGAGATCAGGCCGCTGTGAATGCGCGTTCCAAAAGGCACCGCATAGATCGCAGAGCAACTCCTCGCGCCAGGACAGAAGCTGAACAGGGAAACCGGGTGCCCAAGGGCACTGGCGAGGTCGAAGACAGCAGCGACTCCTCTTCGGCTGAAGAAGCTGGTACGTTCAATTATTTCGAGTATCTGACATTAAACTGACCTCGAGACAGCTCAAGACACCGGCGAGCACCCTCGGCCTCTCGCGCCGGCTCCCGCTCTTCCTGCTCCAGCGCGCGCGATCGCACCACCTGTTGGGTGGATGAGAAGACGGCAATTGGAAGTGAGCAATGCCGTGAGACTGGCCGCGCAGAGGCATTTCGGCCTCGAGCAGGTCCCTGGAGGCATGAGGCTGATCGAGCAAGGGATGCTCCTGAGACCTTATCCATATGGTGCGAGGTTTTACGAGCTGGTCCGCATCATCACCGCGCTGCTGCCAGACGCGTGGCGTCGATTGACTGGGCGCAGGCCCGCTCAGCATGACCTGGAGCAAGGGCTGCAGCAACAAGCCTCTGAGACGCAGATTGCGCTGGCACCAGAGAGCCCAAACAATGTCTCTGCTCACAGCAGCACCCAGAGAAGCCGGCCAGTCGCAGCGACCACAGCTCGATCAAGGCCACCGGTGGCTCCTGCCTTGCCCACGCGCATCGACTCATACTTCGAGGCAAACCCGTACAGACCCTCTCGGCCATGCCAGCCCCTTCTGGTACGCACGCATGGCGAGCCAAACCTGATTGTCGTCGGTGACGGATTTGAGCGAGCTCCGCCGATCAACTACGACGGACTCCAGTGCAGCTCTCTGGGGCCCTATTGGGCAAAACACATCCAGCCGATACTGGGCGCAGATGGAAAAAATCTGCCTGTGTATCAGCTCAGGCCCGATCAGTTCGAGCTTTGCAAAGAACTGGTCGCTCCAAGCTACTTTCCCACGGGTGCGATGATGCAGTACTTCGGCAACGGCAGAATTGACACTGCCATCACGCTGCAGGCTCAAGATCCTTCAGACCGCGGAATCATTGCAGCAACTTCAAGCGATCGGGCAGCAACATGGGACAAAGTCATTCTTCGGGATGAGAAAGGCGGTCCGGTACATCTGCTCCACAGCAAGACATGGTTGGAGACAGGCCTGTCTTTCGCTGATCAGCCTCAGAAGGAGGCCTTGAAGCCCATGGAGGTGCCTTCCTATTTACCCAACGGCGCTTGGTGCAACGTGGACCCCACGGCAGTCGACAGATTCGAGATGAACATCAACGCTATCCCCGCTCAAGCGCCACCTGCTGCAGTCACAACCCACCAGGTTACCGAGACGGCGGTATCCAATGACTACAATACCACCACGGAGTCTGAAGACCACCGAGCAACTCTTGGAACCACCAGCGCCCAGGCGCTGAGCGCATTCAACGGAATCACACCTCAAGACGAGGCAGCACCGACTGCGCCCCAGACATTCGAGGCCGAACGATCTCGCGATGGTGGCGCTTCCAGCCAAGATACACCCCTCGATGAACCTGTCAGAGCCCGCGGTCACGCAAAAGAAGAGACTGACAAAGGTGTTGCCCGTGAGGAGCCTACCAAGGGGATGCCCACGTCGCCTAGCCAGAGCAGGCTACACACGATGCACCCACTCTGCAAGAGCCAGAGCAGGCTATTCCTGATACGCCCACGTCGCCCGAGCCAGAGCAGGCTACATACGATGCACCCACTCTGCAAGAGCCAGAGCAGGCTTCCCATGATACGCCTACCTCGCCCGAGCCAGACCGAGGCGAGGGTAGCAAGAAGCGCAAGGAAAGATCACCTTCACCAGCCGCCAGCGGTCACAAGCGTAGTACACACTGGAGATCATCGAACGACAATAACAGCGATGACGACAGTGACAAAGTCAGTGAGGGAGGTAGTGAAGAAGACAGTTCCGACGATGACCATGGCAAGGGCAATGGCGGTGGACCTAGAGGTCGGGCCGACAGGTCGCCCGCCAATCCGCCCGGCGATGCGCACGGCAGTCCGCTCGACGTGGATCAGACGCAGACAGAGATGGCTCTACGACCCAGAGTAACACCAAACACTGCTGCACCTGCTGCTGCCCTCGCTGAAGAGGATGCATCTTGTGCCGCTCTTACTGAGACCATGCGTGACTGGGGTCTGAACACGCAATCCTCGAGTCCCCACGCTCCCCCGACTTCCCTGTCGGGATCGGCGGTTCAGCAAAGGACGCCCCCGACCCTCAACGGCGAGAATGGGCAGTTCAGGCGCGGCAAAAAACGAAAGTTTGCCGGTACCAGAAAATTGGACGAAGATTACAATGATTCGGACGATGATTCGGACGAGGACGAAGACGAGGACGAGGACGAGGACGAGGACGAAGACGAGGACGAGGACGAGGACGACGAGGACGGAGATGATGGCAACCAAGGTGCCGATATCCAAAGCACTGAGAGCCAAGCCGCTGACAACCAAGGCGTCATGGACCAAGATGCTGAGGACCAAGATGCCGAGGACCAAGGTGCCGAGGAGCAAGCCGCCGAGGAGCAAGGCGCTGTGGAGCAAGGCGCTGTGGACCAAGACGCTGTGGACCAGCACACACCGCCGGATAGAGGCCAAGATAAGAGTGTCGCTAGGCCTGAAACGACTCAGCCCGAGGTCAGCGAAGATGAAGACGGTGACTTCGAGCCGGAAGACAGCGACAGTGGTTACGATGCGAGCGATTCTGGATCCGATTCTGAAAGCGACGCAGGCGACTTCTCCTTCAGTAACAACGAGGTCCAGGGCATCATCCGGGACGTCCCATCTGCGCCTATCAACGGCGGTGACGACGAGAGTGAGAGTGAGGATGAGAGCGATTCTGCGCCCGAGTACAGCGGAGGCGAGGAGGGCGATTTTGAGCTCGGGGGCCGCCACGACGACTCTGACAGCGGAGAAGCTGACGATGAGTTCGAAAGCGACGATGAAAGCGACGGTCCAAACGAAGACGACGGCGCGGAGGAATCTGAGTCGGATGTGGTTTCGAGCGACAGCGACTCCGAGTTCGCATACAGCGACGATTCTGACCCGGGCATTACGTCTGATGACATGGATGCGATACAGGGTTACAAGTTTTGAGGTGTGGCAAGATTGGAGCGAAGGAATGAATGGAAGGGCGCAATGCAACCGTGTTCGAGATGAGCGTAAGCTTCAGATTGCGTTGCCAGCGCCTCGATCAATACCAGCTTCCTTTACTGTAGCGCTCAGTGACCATAAATGACAATTGCAACTCTGCAACTGTAGTACCCACGTGCTTTCCCATCTATACCTATGTGACAATCGATGCGTGAATTCCAATGCTGTCGCTCACGGCTCGCTGACTTTCTAACTTCACTTCAAGTCTTGGCGTGCCCCGCTGCTTAGGTCACGAACCTGTCTGCACGTTCTCCCACCCTTTCGCAAGTTTCGCAAGCCGCACCACCAATTTCCAACGTGACAAAAATGCCAAACCCGGAGCGCGCCAGAGCAATCCGCGCACATGGCAGGGCCGTTCGGCGCTCTGCGAAAAAAACAGCTGCCATGGTGCCTGTACTCAATGCGCAAATGTCACGCACCCAAAACATCGTGGCCCGCATGAGGCACAAAGGCACGCTAAGCGAGTTGACCGGCGACGGAGAAATAGACGAGCAGGACCTGGAGGCCGAGTGGCAACACAAGTTGGAGACCTCGCCCAATTGGCAAGAGAAGATGGAGAAAATGACCAATAATCAGAAGAAGAACTTCCTCCGGCACAGACGTGATGCGTTCCTCAAGGGACTCCGCAAAGCATTCGCTCGTGCGCAAGCAAAACTGGATACTGGTCGCCTCACTCCAGCAGATGACGGCGGTGAGCGCTTTTTTCCGTCGAGGGAGGCGAGATCTGAGAAGGAAGGCAGCGAGGAGACGAACGCTTTGGCCAAATTTCAGCAGGATCGGTTGAAAGAGCTCGACGGCTTCCAGCCAGAGCTTCCGCAAGAAGTCCCACGGATACCGACGACACCCCCAAAGCAAGGGCTATCGCCGAAGGAATACGAGGCGCTGACGCTGGCGAAGTTCCAACGAGACCGCAAGCACCAAGACAATCCAGACGCCCTAAAGGTGACACCCAACCAACAGCTGAGGTACGAAGTACAGGCACTGGCCAGGATCACAGACGAGCGAGAGGGCCAGAGCGAGGGTTTCAAGAAAAAACTCATGTTCAAGGAATCACAAAGGCTCAAGAAGGCGATGAGGAAGATCACATTGAAAGCCTTCGATGCTAGGCGAAAGAAGTTCGACGCCAAACAAGAGGAGTTCAAGACGAAAAAACAAGCTCGCAAGGATAGCCAAAAGGCGGCCAAGGAGCAGAGTGCCAAAGCACTCGAGATCAAGAAGCAGGCAAAAGCGGATGGCCCATCGCAGGAGGAGTTCGCACAGATACGCAGAGAGGCCAGGAGGGATCGCAAGAAGCGCAAGCGAGCTGCTTTTCTCGAAGCAGATCCCCATACAAGGAAAGAACGCGCGCAGATTGATTTCGGGTTCCGTTATTTCCCAACCGGAAAAGCTCGCATTGGGGCACAGAAGCAGCTGCCGGGCAACGAGGTAAGCTGACCAACGCAGCGTTGACACATAAAATTGCCATTTGACTGACGACTGGACAGACACCCGAAAGGAAGAATGCAGTTCTCGGTGATACGTCGGTCAGCGATGTCGTCTCGCAAGCGTTGATGAGTTTTGGAGATTACAGTGAGCGCAGTGTCCATCAGCGAGAAATGTTCGACAGATGCTAACCATGTATAGTGTTCAACCGCAACGACCCTGTCGACCTCGCGTTGATTGAAAAGCTTCGGCGCGAGGATCTGGCAGCTGGTCGACCGTGGTAGCAGTTCTGGGATGTATACTGCCCGTCACCCATCAATGTTCGATCCTAGCGTTCTTTGAACCGATGAGAACACCGTCGAAACAAATATTCGGCCGATGTCTAAGAAGCGATTAGATGTAGCTCTACTGCCAAAGCTGATGACTTCCAAACCTGCCCTTATCCACATCCAAATCCTAAAGAAGTCTGCTTGTTTCACAGTGACAGCAGTGAAAGCATGGGATCTTTCTGGCAAACATGAGATTTTTGTCTTGAGCCATAATGAAGATAAATGCGAGTTAGATGCAGGAAAGATGAAGTGACTTTACAAGTATAGACCGCTCATGGGGGATAAGGAGCTCAGTCTTGTATGCGCTACACCACAATGCGGAAAAACCGACAAAAGCTCTGAACTGGGGGATAGTAAAACAAATTACACATTCAAAATGTGCACTTAAAGCATGTCCCTCCTGACAAACTCCTCTCTGAGGGTCTTGCCGAGCGACGCAGGGCTGCGCTCAACAATGACGCCTGCCGACTCGAGCGCGGAAATCTTGCTGTCCGCACCACCCTTGCCGCCGGAAACAATGGCACCGGCGTGGCCCATACGCCTGCCGGGAGGCGCAGAGATACCGGCGATGAACGAGACAACGGGCTTCTGCTTCTCCTTGTTGGCCTCACGGAGGAAGTCCGCGGCATCCTCCTCGGCGGAACCACCAATCTCACCGATCATGATGATACCGTCGGTCTCGGGGTCCTCGAGGAAGACCTTGAGGCAGTCGATGAAGTTGGTGCCGCTGAAGGGGTCACCGCCGATACCGACGACGAGAGACTGACCGAGGCCGGCCTGAGTGGTCTGGTTGACGGCCTCGTAGGTAAGGGTACCCGAACGGGAGACGATACCGATGCGACCGCGCTTGTGGATGAAACCGGGCATGATACCGATCTTGCATTGACCCTGTGACTGTGCGTTAGAAAGCTGCTCGTTTGTGCTGTTCTTTCAGAATGACTGAATGTTCTGCCGTTTTATCAGGGTGTTTCGAGAGTAATCACGACTGCGTTGCAGCTCATACTCTTCCTATCATATGACTTTTTATAATTTCTCATCTTTTTGGCTCGGGCTCTTGGGAATCGCGTAATCGAAGCAGGTATGGTATTCTTACCGGAGCGATGATACCGGGGCAGTTAGGGCCAACCAGTCTGGTCTTGTTCTGTGTCTTGAGGATGTCGGTGATGCGGACCATGTCGTGCTGGGGGATACCCTCAGTAATGCAGACAACGAGACCGATCTCAGCGGCGATGGCCTCCTCAATACCGGCGGCGGCAACAGGAGGAGGCATGAAGATGGCAGAGGCGTTGGCGCCAGTCTCCTTCACGGCATCGGCGACATTGGCGAAAACGGGCCTGCCCAGGTGCTGCTGGCCAGCCTTCTTGGGGTTGGTTCCACCGACAACGTTGGTGCCGTACTCGATGGCACCCTGGGCGTGGAAGGTACCCTGCTTGCCGGTGAAGCCCTGGAAGACAACCTTGGTCTGGTCGCTAATGCGCAGGTTGCTGTTGGTCGAGGCGTAGCCAGTCGAGGGCGCAACCGAGGAGTAGGCGGAGCGGGTGAGGCCTGAGGAGCGCACGGCGCGGGTCAAGGGTTGGCGGATGGACTGCATGTTGGCGGTATGACTCCGTCGGCACCTGGGCGAGGAGTATGTGAGGGTTGATTGAGGGGTGGAGGGTGTCTCAAGGGGTATCTTGAGCGTGAAGTTCGCGAGTGTAAAGAGCTTGAGCTTCCCTTCAGAGTCCCCTTCGCTTCGTCTTTCCCGCGATTGCCCGGCGCGAGCGCAAAGCCGTCGCGCAAACCTGGAAAGCCGAACCCTGCGGATCTCCTTCCGCCACAACCTTCTAAAGATTTACCATATCGATATACCTACTGCACGTGAGAGCATTCACTTCACTTGCTGCTGCTGCTCTTGGATGGTGCTACAGATCGAAACTACCACGCCACCGACTAAGATCAATCTCTGACACAGGCGACGGCCTTTCAACACCACACTCCCGCCATCATGGCGACCATGACCATGACACAGAATGAGGGCCCTCGTCTGCCCAAGGGCAAGCGAATGGGCGCCGCCAACCTAAAAAAACTGGCACCCGAGAATGAGCGTTACATGCGTGCATGCGCCGACATTGCAAACGCCCTGGTCGAGGACTTTGAGCAGGCGCAACAGACTGGAGTACAGAAAGACATCAACCTCAACTCGCTGCGGGGTCAGGTTGCGAAGAAGCACTACCTCTCGATCTTGCCGCCACTCGTTGCCATCATTGCCGCGGTCCCGGAGCATTACAAGAAGTACATCTTGCCCAAGTTGATTGCGAAGCCGATCAGAAGTGCGTCTGGTATTGCCGTTGTGGCTGTCATGTGCAAGCCGCACAGATGCCCTCACATTGCCTACACTGGAAACATTTGCGTCTACTGCCCTGGCGGACCAGACAGTGACTTTGAGTATTCGACTCAGTCATACACTGGATACGAACCGACAAGCATGCGCGCCATTCGTGCCCGTTACGACCCTTTCGAGCAGGCAAGAGGCAGAGTAGATCAGATCAGGAACATGGGACACAGCGTGGACAAGGTGGAGTACATCATCATGGGTGGCACATTCATGAGTCTGAGTCCGAAGTACAGGGAGGAGTTCATCTCACAGCTTCACAATGCGCTGTCAGGCTACCAGACGAACAACGTTGAAGAGGCGGTCATGGCTGGCGAGATGAGCAACACAAAATGTGTGGGTATCACAATCGAGACGAGACCGGATTACTGCCTGCCGCCCCATCTTACGGACATGCTTCGGTATGGATGCACTCGCCTGGAGGTTGGAGTCCAAAGCTTGTACGAGGACGTGGCTAGAGACACAAACCGTGGCCACACCGTCAAGGCAGTCATGGAGACGTTTGCTATGTCAAAGGATGCAGGTTTCAAGGTCGTTTCACACATGATGCCGGATTTGCCCAACGTTGGCCTCGAGCGCGACCTCTTCCAATTCCAGGAATACTTCGAGAACCCCGGCTTCCGTACGGACGGCTTGAAAATCTACCCTACGCTCGTCATTCGAGGAACCGGACTTTACGAGCTCTGGAGGACTGGCCGATACAAGAACTACACCCCGAACGTGCTCATCGATCTGGTTGCTCGCATTCTTGCTCTCATTCCGCCTTGGACTCGTATCTACCGTGTCCAGCGAGACATTCCCATGCCTCTCGTGACATCGGGTGTTGAGAACGGCAACCTTCGCGAGCTCGCTCTTGCACGCATGAAGGACTTTGGCACCAGCTGTCGCGATGTGCGCACGCGTGAAGTTGGTATCAACGAGGTCAAGAACAAGATTCGCCCAAACCAGGTTGAGCTCGTGCGACGCGACTACGTTGCCAACGGTGGCTGGGAGACGTTCCTGGCATACGAGGATCCTAAGCAGGATATTCTCATCGGACTGCTTCGTCTCAGGAAGTGCACCAAGAAGTACACCTACCGTGAAGAATTGACTGGCCAGCAGAGCAGCTTGGTCCGCGAGCTTCACGTGTACGGTTCTGCGGTGCCAATCCACGAGCGTGTGAAGGGCAAGAGTCAGCACCAAGGTTATGGTACTCTGCTCATGCAGGAGGCTGAGAGGATCGCGAGGGAGGAGCACGGCTCGTCCAAAATCGCTGTCATTTCCGGTGTCGGTGTCCGCGGCTACTACAAACGCCTCGGGTACTGGCTTGATGGCCCTTACATGAGCAAGTGGCTCAAGGACGAGGACTCGGATAGCGATGATGATTGATTGATTTCGCTCGGAAGGAATCAACCCATGATATATGAATTGACGCTTTGCAATGTTGCTCGACTTGGTGCTACATCTGGTTTCGACACGATGATCCAGCTCAGCCGCTTCTTGATCTCGACCTTATTGGCGGTAGGCTGGCGTTTGGTGCAGTCGAGCTTGCCGTTCTCGTGGACGAACGAGCAAACGATGGCGAGAGCAGCTCCTACTACCATGTCTTTAACGTCAGGGCCTGCGACGAGAATCTTAGGGTCTGGTTTGGTGATCTTTGCCAGATCCTCAAGGTTTTGCAACGACGCTCGGAGTTGACGGCTGCCATTCTTCCCGCTAGTACAAGGCAGGTGAATTACTGCTCCGCCGCATTTTTCGATGTGTTTCCGGAGGTCTTGGTCGACGTCTGGTCCGCAATGTACGAGGACATCTATGGTGACAATCGCTTGCTCAATTGTAGTCTCGTCTCCAACATAGACAGATGTAGTGGGTTTTATCAGGACGGGGAGACTGACGTCTTTCTCGCCGGTCGAGGTACCCAACAGCTCCGCAATCTTCGCCGGCAGATCGTCTTCGGCTGTTGCGAGAAGACTTTCTCTGTTCCTCCAGAACACAGGAGCTGTCAATCCACACGACCACGCTTCATGGTCATCAGCAGCTCCCTGCACGTAATTGGGATTGTCGCGAACCTCAATAGACGGCCTGCTCGAGGCAACGCACAACACTACCGTGGCGAATGTATCGTCATCTGCAGGCTTCGATAATGAATCAAGACTTGTAGCCGGAGTTACCCAGTATGGGCGCATCGGCTTCTTGACTTTCCCTCTGAGCTCGTCGAGATTCAATTCTAGACCTCGGGCTTCCTCGACGAATCGATCGAGACGTTCTTCCATCTGCGCGTGCTCCGAGTCGGACACTACCTCGTTGGGCGTCATGAGTTCGTGCGAGTCTGTTCGATCAGGGAACAGCAGGCGGTTGAGCACAACGATCCAGATTCCGACGGTCTTTGATAGGGCATCGGGCATGCTCTTGCCTCGTCTTGTGCTGTCGACGATGATGCATCTGCGAAGAATAGTCGATCAACGTTCCGATCACGAAATCAAGTAGATGACAAAACAAATCAATCAAACCAAATGAAAAACAATACAACTCACCCTCCCCTCGCACCCACAACCTCCAGCACCCCCAGATTCAACCTCCTCAAACTAAAGCTCCACTCCCCGAAATGCCCGTCCGTAGACTTGAAATAGGCGCTCCCGGCCTTAAGCACAGGATCAATGTACCAGCTCCCGCACCTCTCGTTCGCGATCAGAGGGAGCTGGAAGGCTGAGGCGACTTTTGCGACGAAGGCGCCGTCGGCGGAAATCGAGGTCAGTCGGTTGTGGATGCTGAGGTTGCTGCGTTTGAGGTCGAGGAGCGTGGTTTTGATAGAGGTTGAGGCGCTGGGGAAGAGGATGTCGCTTTCGCGGAGGGGCGCCATGGTTGGGTGTTTTGGTGTTGGTTGGGTATTGAGAGGGTGGCGTGAAGTTTTGCGGTTGGTGTCGAGTCTAGGTTGCGGGAAGGGCCGGCTTCGGTGGTGGTGTCTTGAATTTCTTGAGGTTCGAGGTTCCCTTTCTCTTTCTCGTCCTTCATTCATCTCCAAGCATGTTATGCCATCCCTCATGTATTGGAACAATCGAAACCGTGACGAATGCTGCTCTGCGCGCGTCTGGTCTGCCACGTTCGATGTCCGTTGTATCACGCATTGAGTCGCCGCTGCACAGCCCTTCCAGCACCCAGCACCGTCGACCGCGTGACCGCGACCTCGCGATACTATGTGGTGTTACCCAAGGACTTCGAGCCGACCTACTCTGATCTCACCGCTGAGACAGTCAGGTCCTGTTAGCTATTTCTCTGCGAAGCTTGCAGTACTACGTGATGGTACCTAAGAACGTACGGATCTAAACATACGTTGCTCTCGAGAAAGCTGCACCCTATTGCTTACATGTCTGCCTTCACTGCCAACACGGTCTCACAGTCTGGCCAAGGCATGGTTGCACAAGTAACGTGAATGGCCTCGGCCCTCGAAATAGTAATTATCATGCAATGCATGCGCCACCACCTGAGCGCTTCACACCACTTTGCCCTGGGCGGCCTCGGCCTGATGGCAAGATGACTACCACCACCGCGTCCCCGTCTCCTCGTCCGTCTGCGTTTCTCGCTCATACATTCTCACGCCGTCTTCTTCTTTTACTACGACCATCGAAATGAATGCAATCCTGCATGGCCAGAACAGCACGTCGCAACCAGAATGGCGTCCGAATCCGATTACACATGGAACGTGGGGCATTTACCAGACATGTATTATTGGTTAGTCAATCTTTGGGACAGTGCCTAGGTACCTTACTGACGGTCGCAGTATGTCAATTATTTTCTACTGCTTTATTGTGACAGCGAGCACATCTTTTGGTTTCGTCGAGATCGTACTACCTCCGACCACCGTGTCGTCTTGACACTACGCTGCCGCCGAGAGCACCGTGTGTAGTCGACGCCTCTCCAGTTCATCCAGAGGTACTACCTCAGGAGCTCGAGCCGTTCTAGGTCGACCGCACCGCAGATATGCAATTCGACCCATTCTCATCCTCTTCGCAGTTGTTCTCTGCCGCTCGGGACACTGGAACTTTCGTTGATGATCTCTCACTGGACCTGAGTCTCTTCGGTGCTCATACCACCAGGCTCAGCCTGTCGAAAACTCACATGTATCAGTGAGATACCAGATTGCAAAACTCAATATCTCAATGGCTCGCCATCACGTAAGTGGTGGTATCAGCGGCATTCGTATGCTCAAGTCACTGTCTACCCGCTGAGATGCAGTGAAGCCGAGATAGAAAAGCGTCGCTGTCGTTCACACCGACTCTTTTCAAGACAATGATGTCTCGGTACATTCGCTAATGTGCTTTCTCACACAGACGATCTTTCTGTGCGTCTGGCAGGCTATACACCTCAATGTGCCTCCGCCAGGGGAGCCGAGATACAAACAGCTTTGGAGAAGGGCCGGTTGGTCTATCTTGGCCATCATTGCGCCAGAGCTGGTTGCTCTCAACGCTTGGCTGCAATATCGTAGAGCCCACAAGCTCATGAGAAAAATCAATCATCTTCGGGGGCTTGACCCTCCATTAGCTCCACGGCGTACGTTGCAAACTCTGCGGCGACTCCCTGGTTTGACCGGCGTGTACGTAGGCAAAGCAGTCATTGCTGTTCTCAGCATTCCTGACTGGCTGCGAATGACGTTTCGTCACCGCGGAGACATGCGTACATCTAAGTGTGAACAGCGTCAGGCACGGATCGCTGTTCTGCATACTCAAATGGATCAAAACACTATTCCTTGGACTCTCAGCACGGCATTTTACGCCATCAGCGGCGCAATCATCTTGGAATCCGACCACGAAAAGAATATCATGATCGAAGTTGATGAACTCGAGCATCTGGCCACAGAAAACCCCACAGACTTGATACCAATCCAGCGCGCAGCACTTCAAGATCCGGGCAGAGCCAGTGGCCTTGCAAAAATTATCACATGTACTCAAGCCTTTTGGTTCTGCTCGCAATGCATTGCACGCCTAAGTCATAACATGGCCATATCTTTGATCGAACTCAACACATTTGCGCATTGCGTCAGCGCCTTCTTCATCTATGGTTTCTGGTGGCATAAGCCTTACGAGGTCGAGTCCCACTTATACTTGAACAGTACTGAGCTGCTCCAGGACTATTTGCTGGTAGAGTGTCTTAGGGGTACATACATCCTGGATCGCCCAGGGGACCCTGTCATTGACCTTTATTGGGATCGAGTCTGCATTTCAGCAAGGAACTCCGATGGGCTACTCTCTACAATAGTTACTGCTGTAATCCAGAGGATGCCTTCAACCAGCCACATGTCAAGTTATCGCACAATCAAATATGGGAGCACAGTACCCGGAACTGGATTCAGCATATCTGTGTGTTCGGACGAGGGCTTGGAAGACCGCCACGATGTCCTCATATCGGTGAGCGTTTTGCCATATTGGGAACGCCTATGGTGCATGAGATCCAACCTCAAATTCAGCCAGCAGATCTTTAGGGCAAGAAGTCGGTACTCTTACGCGAGTCTCGGTCGTTCTACGCGTACGAGTAACTTCGAAGAGGACTTTGCCGAAATTACTCTCGGTGAGTCTTGAAAGATGGTACCCATCGTACTGACGCTGACCTTCCTCATCTACGGTGGCGTCCATTTGCTTGCATGGCAGTATAACTTTCAGACCAACGCCGAAGGACTCATGTGGAGAATTTCCTCGACAGTCACCGCATCGTCTGGGTTCATCTTTGTTTTCTTCCATCTCATCTTTGAACTCGACGATCATAGTTTCTCGAATCGTCTGCTGGAACGACTTAAGCACAAATTTGTGGGATGGCTCATGTTTCTTTTTGTCTTTTTGGTCGGTCTCGATGTTCTTTCGCGATGTTTTCTAGTCCTCGAGAGTTTTAGGGCACTTCCGAACTCTCCACCCTCAGTCTATGACATACCCAGATGGACGGCTTATTTACCACATTTATGAGAATGAAGAGAGTATCTCACTGGTACCTGCAGCTTTACAGCATACGAAAGACGTTGATATCACCGCTCACTGACGCGTGATCTAGCGAGATACCAGTATCCGGATACTGCTCTCTCACTGGCATAGAGCGAGAATCGACACACGAAGGTCGCTGATAGCAACGTTAAATCGACATACTTGAGCATGAACTGAGGCAGCATACAATGTTATTAACTTTCGAAGCTCCGTCGGTAAAATGTGTCAGCAGATATGTACCGGCTGTCATTAGAATCCGCTTGATCATGACAAAGAATTGGGATCGGCTGGCGGGACCTGAATAGACGTGATCACATGAGCGTCTTTCTCATTCATGTGAAGCAAATCTACGCAGTACTGCATTGCTCTGACTATTTTCGCCAGTGCGGACAGCAGAGAGAACTACCCTTAGGTCTGGCCAAATCGCCAATGCTCATTCTCCTTTCCACACAGGGATTTAAGCTCGACCCAGAGACCGAAGCAATAATAATTAACCCTCCATACATGCCAAAGTTTGTAATCTGAGCCAGTATCTCACCGGTGCTAGTATGTGTACAATGTACTGAAGCTGCTGATGTTACCTTTTCGTGACAGCCTAACCTAGCGAGACGCTCGAGTGTCTTCTCTAGATCTTGTCGCGGCAGTATCTCTATCTCACTGGCAATAAAGCGATCCCGGTATACGAAAGTCGCTGATACCGCCGATGTTGATAGACTTTAAAATGAACTGAGGACAAACAACAACTCACCGACACGTCCCGATCAAAGCAATATCAAGCACTGAAACTGCTCAAAGCAAAGCACACGAGCTGACCGCGCGGCGCAAGCTGCGCCTCCCCAAGCAACGTCGCGAATAAATCGAGATGCTATAATAATAACATCAGGAACACGAAAGCATGGAAGCCAGGCCAAAGTCCTGAAACAAGCATACAGGCGCAACAGGCGGTCATGACAGCATCAGGCCACGAAAGCAAGTAGGTTCCAGCCACGATTGAGAACTTGACTGCTTGAGGCCCTTGACGTGGACAAGAGTCAAGAAAGACTGAACCAACTGCAAACCACTGCGCGGAAGAGACTTCCCCGGGCAAGCTATCGAAAAGAGCCGTACATGGATGATGTTGGTAGATTGTTAAACTGTCGGTCAGAGGAACTGACTCCCACTCCCACTCGGAGGGCTCGGAGAGGAGAGGGCGAGCGCGAGCTAGACCACATGGCAACCGACCAGACAATCCTGTGATCGAACGAGTAGTTGACTTAGTAGTAGGCTTTTTTGCTCCTGCATCAGCAATTGCGGCGGATCCAGTGCCGCGGGAGGGAAGAGATATCCCTGACCCCTGGCCAACAGGAACAATAGGAAAGAAGAGGTGAAAAAGTATGACTCGAATTCGCAGCGGTGCAATAATAATCGATCTCTGCACCGTGTAATAATGATGGCGTCGTCGTGCCTGAGCAGCCCTGCCCTTTGGCTTTACCGCCAGTTCCGTGCCTGCAGCTGGCAACCGACTGAGGCTGGCGGTTCTGCAGAGCTGCAGGCGGTGATGATGAGCCTGGCTCGAGCAAGTTAGTCAGTAAAATACTATAGCTGTATAGCCAATTTCGCGGATGTGTAATGAAACCGTTGGTTCATGTACATGGTATTCCGCTCCAATGGATTTACAGGGAAAAGGAGTCGGTGTGCGTGCTACCGCTTGTGATTGATGTTCGTCTCGAAACGCGCCAGAAGACATGTCCATAGTGGACACAGGTCTGATCCGGATCCTCGCTCCGATCCCAGAGCCCACAAGCGATCTAAACAAAACGGTTCCGCGCGCCCCAGTCCGTCCGCTCCGGCCTAGGCATTTTGATTTCCTCTGTCTTTACGGTTTTGTTTAGCAGCGGCTCAGCCCGTGTAGACAACTGTACTTAGCTCTACAGGCTGTACGATTATTGTATGTCCACCAGTGAGCGCAGAATCGAGTCATCATCTCGTAGTCTACTTTTTACCGACGGTTGAGCGCCAGGATCGGGCAGTTTAGCAGTAGTGCGGCGGGCACATGGCCGCCACAACGCCAATATTATCGCTAGGCGGTGGTAGTGTGATAAATGTGTAGATGTGTCTGATCGATTCGAGTCAAGGAAATCAAGATGTGTCGCGTGTGCCGTGTCACCGTCGCGGTCCTTGCCCAACGCCGTCGACGGAGTCCATCCTGCCGGCGCCTCCTTATCATGGGCGCATCATCGCGGTTGTTCATTTCGAGTGCAACCACAGACCGTGTCACGTGGTGTCGTGTGTATTGTAAGTTGTAAGATGTAGGTTGCAGCGCATGGATTCGTGGCATATCCTCTCCAGCAGTCAGTCTCAAGTCAGCAGGCGGACAGGCATTATGATAGACCACATGGATGCAGGTAGCCAGACCACATAGCGACCCACATCCATCCACTCATCTTGTTGCCATTCGTACGGTCGTGGAAGCACATGACAACGACTCGCAGCAGCAACAGCGAAGCATCAGCAATCAGCAACCGACAAATCCAGCAAGAATCCAGCAATCAGAGACACACATCTGCATGCATCTCGCATCGGCATCGCCCAGCAGCCAAGGCGTCAGACGTGCCAGGAGGGCCCGATTATTCCTGTATCGTTCCCACGGCCCTTGCTAGTCGAACCTTAGTCGGCATCGTGTAGAGCTCCCCCTCTTCGGCCTACAGTCCCCATCTCACGGGCAGGGCAGCAGCAGCGGCAGGCAAGCAGGCAAGCAGACAGCCAGGCAGAGCCGGGTGGACAGCACAGGAGGGACTCGTCGGAGGAGGTACCTTAGGCACCTTAGGCTCAAGGCGCGAGTGGACATTCCGGCCCGCCAGCAGTAGTGCGAGCGCCTGCGAGGCCCAGAACGTGGCTTGGGACAGCGCATGCTCCCTGTGAGGCCCGACAGCCAGCACGTCTCCGATACATCGGGCGGTGGCCGTTGGTGATTCGCAGGGAGCGCTGTGGCACCCGCGGCCTGCTGCATCCGTCTCTCCTCTCTCCCATCGTCTCTCGTAGTCGGCTCCCGGGCAAGGTCGATGAGGGCGAGAAGAGAGGGGTGGAGCCCGTTCGACCTGAGACGAGCAAGAACGGTAGTTACGTGTGTGTGCGTGGATGCGTACGGGAGACGCATGCCATGGCGTTCGAGATGTTTATGTATAGGGTACCGCGCGGTACCTACCTTGGGTGTTTGTCCCATTTCGTCTTCCAAGTTACCCGACCACCTACGCAATCCATCGTCTACATCTACATCTACTTATCCTGCTTGTCATCTTGTCATCCCGTCACTCCTCCGTCTACACGCCTCTCGTTCCCGACCGCTCAACCATATCTGGCCATTGCCTCTCGCTGATATCACTGCTGGCATCTTCTTCTCGACAACAACAAATCTTGAAATCAAAACAACACCTTCTCAATACGAGCCTGGATACAAAAGCGATAAGACAATCAATCGCCACTATCTCGTCAACTGATCAACTGATCAACCAACTACACCACCAACCAACTCAACAACAACACCGCCAACATGAAGAAATCCCCTCTCACCCCCTCAACCATCCCCCCACCCTCCATCAACCGCCAACACTCCTACACGTCACACTCCACCAACTCCGCCAACCACACATCAACACCTCTGAGCCCACGCCCAGCCAGCACAGACCCACGAAACATCCTCTCGCAAGTCGCATCGCGAGCAGCCTCTCCCCGACGAACCAACTCCAGTCCCAGCGGCAGCCCTTACAGCTACAACAGCGGCAGCCCACCCGGTCCGGAATCTCCCACTCTGCTTTCCTCGTCGACGACTATGGAGAGGAGGCGCAGTTGGGAGGACTGCGTGCACCAGCGCGACGGCTACATCTCTTTCCCGGATTTCGATCAGGTCTCTGGACGATAGACAGAGTCTGAGTTTTGTGTGAGCAGTGGTTCTTCGAAACTGCTTCTCACTTACTTTACCTACTTCTTCTGCCGGATACCGGGAGAAGAGGTTCTTCTTGCTCGTGGGTTCGACAATTTCTTGTCTTCGATTCGAGAAGCATAGAAGGAGAGCACGGCGCCTGGACTGAGTCGCCCGGTGGCAAAAACTGGCCAAGGCTTGCCCTCATCACGGGACCATCACCTCGGCGTTGCGATACGAGGACGAAAGCTGGGCCACGGCTCAATCTTCGATGGTTCACCGCAACCTGGCTGTGAAGAGTCTGGAATCTTCTAGATCGCGAGTATTGGACTCGCCACCGGCGCGAATTGCAGCGCCGCGTGCACAGAGGCTTGGGCAAATGGCGTAAGGGACGGACGGCGGCGGAAGCACACGGTGTGCTCGGATTAATTTGGTAGCAACCAATTTGTCAACCAGGAACAGGAACAGGAAAGGCTGAAGGACGGCGACACCACGGTGTCGAGTCTGTTTGCAAGCCAGGAGGAAACAGGAAACAGGGAATCAACGTATATAGATCACACACTCTCCCGAGCAGAGATAGTAGTACCTAATGCAGAAGTGGTGGCGATCAATCAAAATCAAACATTATCATCATTAATATTATCGTTCATAAACCTCAAGCGTTTGCGTCTTTTCTCAAAAACACCTCGACCAGCTCGACTTTCCTCTTCTCCTGCTGCGTCCTGATCTTGTCACTCGTGACGTTCCCGGTCTTGACCACCACAGGCGCGAAAATCTTCGCCAGCGCTTGCGCCGCTTGCTCGCGCTCAGGAGCGGCCGGCACTCTGCCCAGGCCCGTCATGCGGCGGAACGGCATTGCCATGCGGGTCGGGCTGAGGGGCGGCTCTTCTTTAGGCCGAGAAGAATGGTGGACCTCCATGATCAGCCTGTCGAGCATGGAGGTTATGAGGACGAACGAGATGCTGTGGGGCGAGGACTGCGAGAGGGCTTCTTGTAGGGCGTTGCGCTCTTCTTCCACGGAGGCTTTGCGTTTGGATTTCTCCATGTCGGAGAGG
The DNA here is from genome assembly GCA_003614995.1 of Cladosporium phlei. NCBI lineage: Eukaryota > Fungi > Ascomycota > Dothideomycetes > Cladosporiales > Cladosporiaceae > Cladosporium > Cladosporium phlei. Next base: position 49,669 of record QZFA01000096.1, read on the forward strand.
TAAGAGTCGACCGCTGGCCACTGGTCTTCGGTCACGATACCATCTGTGAGCCCGCCGAGGAAGGTGAGCAGGAAGCTTGATAGCACGTAGAGTCGTTGCAGCTTGGGTAGAGTATCCGGCATGCTGGACTCCAGCGGTTTGTCCTCGTCAAGCGCGTTGCATATGTCTGACAAAGCATCAGTCCATTGCTCCGTCCCTTTCTCCGCCCAAGATGCCTCATCGAACGGCCATGCAGGGTATTCCTGCCAGAGCGGTCTTGGCGAGTCCTCGGAAGCGGTCATCTCGTGCTCTGCGACGACACGCGCGCTCAGTTCTTCTACCGCCTCCGTCAGCCTGAACAACTCTCGGGGCGCTGAGAACCTTACAGGTGAGTTTTCTAGCGACACACGGGAAGAGCTGCCAGAGCCGACCGAGCCAGAACCCGACCGAGTATGAGAAGCGGTTTGGACGCCTTTGCTGCTGTCGGGGCGCTGGCGTTGAAGTTTGCGGATGCCGCCTTCGGGGATGCGGATGAGTTTGTCGATTGACCGGCCCAGAGACGATGCCGCCCAGTCGGCGCGGACGGGTACGAAGTGATCGCGGCCGCCTTCGACGCGTAGTACGAGGATGTCTTCTAGGCGTTTGATGCCTTCGTTCAAGGCTTGCACGGTATGCATGTCGAAAACGCGGAGCTCCAGATCCAGGTTTGCGGTTTCGCCGGGTTCGAGGTGTACAGGATCTGTGCTGCTCATGCTACTGGACACTGAAGCATCGCTGATCTTCAAGTTGAGCCATTTTGGCGCGATGCCTGGAGCCTGACCTGGTCCTACCGGTCGTTCGATCAGTGTGAAGCTCGCCGGGACTCTGCCCGTGTTTGCTATGGTGAGGCTTCGGTGTTTTGCCTGTGCCCACCGTATACTGCCAAACCAGACACCTTCGAAGCTTGAGGGATCCTCATCGGAGTACTCAGTGTCATCTGGGCGGTGCTTGTCCACGACGACCGTCACGCCAGGTCTGCTATCGTTCTCGACCTTATCAAGCTCCTTGGCGACCTCTGCGTGGACCTTCGCCTTGAGAGTTGCGTCCACCGCATCGTACTTGAGCATAAAAACGGCGTCTAGAGGCTTGTGGTCGGATGATAGGATGCGCTGATGTGCGGTATAGTATTCCAGATGGATCTCGTCTTCGAAGCCTTCTCTTGTTATAACGACGCCTTCAGGTGCGTCAAGTGCTTCATCATATTCGTCATAATCGTTGTTGTCGCCGTCAGCTTCAGGGTCGTAGTCGTACAGAATCTCGTCATCCAGGCCCGCTTCATCTGTTCCGTTGGCTTTCATTTCCTCGTCCTTTTTCTTCGAGAGCTCCTCATCTTTCACCATGGCCTCGTAAGCAAGCTTGCCACGGCGTGACCGGTACAAGATGCGATCGCACCATGATGGGGCACGTTTCTTCTCGCTCGAATCGAACACGCCGACACTCCCGGCATCGTACTTGTAAGTTGGCAAGAAATTGATCGGACCTTCCTGCCATCCGTCGTAGAATGCTTTGCGCAGCTTCATTTGTTGGTGAAGTTCGTCATGCGGCAGCAAGCAAGACAGGGTCGTCTGGAGAGAAGTCGGATCTGCACTTGCTTCGATTTCCTCTTCAATATCGAATGCACTCCCTGCGGTGTCGGTGCTTGCCCTGGGAGAGTTCTCGTACGCGGAATCCCTTGATCCGATGCTCGTTCGGTCTTTGACGCGTTCCTTGACGGCATCAGTAGCATTTGCTATCTCATTTTCGATCTTCTGCGCTGAGCGCTGGCTCAGATCGTATTCGTTGCGCGTGTGGAGCATGAGCAATCGTCTCACATCGTCTCCCGGAATGCCCTGCAATCGATAGTTCAGATCGCCTACCCAAAAGGCAAAGTCTTCGTCGCCGATTTGCTCTCCAGTTGTTTGCGAAAGATCCATAGCGTCCTGGATAGGCTCGAAACGTGTGCGACTGATGATCTGCGAGGCGTCCCAGTTGCGGCGTTCTAGAGAAGTCTTGTCGGCACCGGCAGCCAAGTGACAGTTGACAAAGGTGATGCGTGTAGTTTCTCCAAGGACTATCCTTGCCGTCACAGCGCCCTTATTTCCCATGTAGCCTCCAAGTCCTGTCCCAACACTTGTCGTGCTGACCGCCCGCACTTCGCTGGCTATCTCTGGAGCTGCGTAGATGAGAAGAAGCAGGCCTATGAGCTGCTGTTCCGCGACCAGAGTGTATCCCTTGGGCAACGACTTCTCTATTTCGGCTTTCCACTTCTTTGCAATCCCCGGATCGGTGTATGGCCTCAGAGCCTCGGATACAGAGTTGACGTCCACGACTTCCTGCAGACCCAGGGCGTATAAGCCTATATCGTCGCCTCCAGGTATCGATCCTGGATCGTTTTTGGGAACAGTCGAATGTTTGCGTTGATATCTTGCTTCTTGTTCGGCAACATCTTCCCTGTCCTCAAGGGCTGACTGGTCCGGTATATCATCGCCGTGGTGCACTTGCGACGGGTCGCCCACCTTCAACCCAGCCATTGCTTCGGAGACACCTTTGCCGTCGACGAACCAGGCTCCGACATCTTTCTCCGCGCCCTTGTATGCAGCTGTGTTCCAAGTCCCGATCTTGATGCGCATGTGCTTCGGCTTCACGTACTCGGCTCGTCTCGCGAAGATGGCCTGCGTGAGGCTCTGGTAGTTGGATTCTTCCTCGTTCGTCTCTTCGCGATCCGGGAAACTACCAGGCACATCCTGCATTAAGCTGCTCGCAGTGCTGGTGCTCCCCGGCCTGGACCTGGTGCCGGGCATTGCGACTGAGTGGATGGATCACGCTGGGGAGTCGCTACACGGTGGCAAGAGAGGGCATGTTGCGACGGAATCTGGGTGAGGGCGCGTAGTGGGAGAGTCTAGTTTTTGGACCGGGCTAGGTTCACTGGCAACGATAAGATTGTATCATAGGCGCATTTAGTTCGGTCTAGGACTGCAGCACAGCCTTCCCGTCGGTGGGTCGCGTGGCATGGTCGAAGTTTGGGTGGCCACCGCAGCGATGCGATGCGCTCATCCCGCGCCGGCTTGTGAGCTGTGAAGCTTCCCTGCCATGATCACCTCTCTACACCAACAACACCTCCAATAATACCACTCAACCTGGACATCTCTATCGAAGCAACTGACCGACTCATATTCACGCCACACACCATACAAAAATTCACACATAATGCCACCTAAGAAGCGCACAACGCGTCCCGCCCAGCGGCAACCTCAGCAGGTGGTCTCCGACTACGACGAAACCGACACAGCAGCATTCACAGACAACGCCGCCGCCAACATTGCGCCTCCACCCTCGCGCACAAACACCGAGCTGAACCTCCTCGTCTTGCGCCGCTACTGTCCCGATGTAGAGCGGATCGTGCAAATCGCGCCGTTTGCCGTCGTCTACTCCTTCTCGCCCGACACGCAAGGATGGGAAAAGATCGGAACTGAAGGCACGCTCTTCGTATGCCAGCTGGCCGGAGCAAGCTACTCTCGCTATAGTGTCATCATCCTGAACCGCAAGAGCCTCGACAACTTCATAGTAGAATTGGTGAGCGCGGAGAATGTGGAAATCACGGACAGCTACGTTATCCTGCAGTCGCCGGGTGAAGATGGCGTGGAGCAGATCTACGGGCTGTGGATCTTCTCAGAGGATGATGTCCAGCCGAGCACTCAAGAGGTGGTCGCCATGGCCATTGAGGAGTGCGCGCTCAGGGCGGAAGAGGGCAAGAAGCTGGCCGAGGAGGCGTATGGCGCAGGAGAGTCCAACGACCTGGAGGGAGTGCTGGGAGCCGGTCGCGCCGAGGCAGCTTACTCTGTTGAGCTGACCGTAGAGTCGACTCAGCCTGCACAAATCATCCCACCTCCTGGACAGCAAATTGACTTGATGCAGCTGTTTGGGAAACCTCAAGCGCCGCAACCGTCGGCCGCCCCAGAGCAGCATCAACAGCAGTTCTACCAACAGCAACAGAACCAGCAACCTAGATTTCCTTCAAACCCGGACACAGATTTCTTCCGCAGCTCACCTTCGCCCGCCGTTCAGACACAAGCGCAACAGCCGCCACCTCAGCAGCAGCCTACTCAGCAAAATATGCTGCTTGACATGTTCAACAGCGCAAGACGTGGTTGAACGAACGATAGTCACCGTGAGAGAGTTGGGCTCCGACCGGGTGTACTCGAAATACCTACGACCTCATCCATGGACGTTCTTCAAGATTACACCGCCGGAGTCCTGCAGCTTCCTACATCGATCCATTACTCTGAGCTACCATCGACAGTCCAACCCTCAATTCATGCAGCACCAGCTTTGCGCATTGCAGTTAGCTCGTCGAGAACCTTCTCCTGCTTCCAGCCCCCAGCAAGCGCCCTCTTCAGAACATCCTGCTCGCTCTCAGGCGCCATTCCACCAGGCGCAGGTGGTCTACGATCCAAATTGGTAGGGAACGGGTAGCCCTCCGCAATCGCACCGACTAGAGCCTCGAGCTCACTACTCATTCCCTCCCTCGAATGCTTCTCAGCAAGTAGCTCCCACGACTTCTCCACCAACGGCAACGAATCCACGCTCTCCATCGTCTTCCCAAATGCCGATGACACTTGGATAAGATTCGCGCTGCGCTCAACATCCGACGTTTTGTTCTCGCCCGCAGCGTGGAAGAGAGCCGGAGAAAAGAACAAAGCATCGCCTTTCTTCAGCGGCAGCGCGATGTAGTTCTGCAAAAAGTACTCGTTGAACTCCTCCTGCCTGTACGCCATGAAGCCTGCTTCGAAAGTCTGACTGAATGGCAAGAGTCTCGTCGGCCCACTCTCCAGCGGCATGTCCGAGTGCGCAACAGCTCCCTGCAGCGTAAGCAAGCGACTCGCATCGTGCATGGGCTTCGGCCAGCGCGCCACATCGGCTTTCGTCTGGAACCCGAGGTGATAATCCCGATGGCAGACTTGGGGCTTGCCGCCCGGCTTCACGACATTCAGCTGCGTCGTGATCCTGTAAGCAGGGCCCAGGTATGCTTCGCTGACGATGCGGAAGAGCGGGTTGGAGTAGTACTTGACAAACGACTGAGGATCCTGAAGGCAGTGTTTAGAAAACGAGTTCCAGATCCTGCTATTGGCCGAAGCCGGTGCAAAGTGATCCCCTTTAGCCCCATCTGATTCTTCCAATTCAGTCTCAATGATCCTGGCGAAAGCCGCGTTCGCGCTATCCAATACGTCCATATCCGTGAAGAAGTTCTTCAGAACGTACACTCCAGGTCCGTCGTAGAGGATGTGGAAGAGCTCATCTTTCAGCGCTTCCACGCGTTCGCCGTCTGTGAGATCGAAGTTTAAGGCATCGTAGATCGGCACGTTCTTCTGCACGTCTGTGGCGAGGGAGTAGGTTGATGGGAGTGTGAGTTGCGAGGTCAGGGTCGCGAAAGATGCTAAAGAGTACTTTTCTTCAGTGGCATCGTAGCAGCGCTTCTCTACTTTGCGGGCTTTTTTTCGTTGGGCTAGGAGGGAGGGGAGTTCGAGGTAGTGGATGGTGGTTACGATGGCTGCGAGGGAGGCGAAGGCTGCGAGGGCGGTTGTTACGCCTGGGCGGGTGGCGGGGGGTGGCATGGTGTGGTTCGATTTGTTTGTGTTTGAGGGAACGATGGAACGATGAATGCGACGAGCGGTCGTTTAATACTCTAACTGTATCGTCTCTTCGGCATGCGAGGTCTCCGGCTCGTGTTTCCTCTTCCGCCTAATGAGGCAGTTATGTTGGAAGGAGGTTCGGAATCTGGTTTCCGAGGTGGAGTCAGGCGCAGGCGAATACTCACGATTGTCGGCTGGGTCAAGCAAACAAACAAAAAATGTTGGAAATTCAAGTCAGATTGAAGAGGCAGATGTATAGCCTGTATGATCAGCTTCAAGATGCTCCAACCGGTACTTCAATCCGCGCAATATTGGTAGAGTTAGGTGTCTCTTGACTCCTGGGGTGTAAATGGGACCATATCGCGAATCATTGGATATTCCTTAGCGCGGGACACCCCGCAGCCAATCAGGGCTTTTCCAGCGATGTAAGTGAACAGTGTACCACTCAGGGTTAGGGTTGGGGTGGCCTACTTCGATGTAATATGTTGATGTGGAACGATTACACGGCTATGATCTTCGAGTGGTAGGGGTTAGTCAGAACCGACTTTGTCCTTGGCCTGTTGTAGCTCCAACAGTAACTACAGTGAAGTCCCGTACGCGCCTCGAGCACACCCGTGACGAAGCCTTGCAAGTGTATTCAAGGGATCTTGATGGTTAGCCCTCTTTGAATTTGCCGTGTTATCGCTTGATGTGTTGATTGATCAGATGCAACTGCAACGATACGCTGACACGGTCAACAGTACAAGTTTGGAGTGCCACAGTGGCTAGCTCAAGTCGTACGAGTATCAGCAGTTAGTGTAAGCACCGTCGAAACCTTGACACATAACATCTCAGGCACTGCTATACATTATAAGACGTCGCTACCTCAACCACATAGTCGTTGGGCAACCGAGATCAATGCCGAGATTCTCAACATCTTCGCCTAAACTGCAAGATACTCGCCTGACTGACTACCTACATGTATGTAGCGATCACCAGACGGCGATCTGCGCTGCCGCCGCAACGTTCGCATGTGAGTGTAGGAATACATGTACATGTACGTCTTCTGCGGGGCGTGCAGGAATGCCGTGGTATGTTTGATCGACCTTCGCCAACGCACGTGCGCAGGAGTACCTTTCAAGTATCTCTACTTGATGTATGTGTCGCGTGACGCGTGGACGCTTGCCGAGTCCTCGGGTGTATTGTCCTGATCAGGTATTGTGTCCAGAAAGTTTCTATGACCAAGCGGAGGCACTATTGTCCGTCTAGAGAGTGTAGAACCGGTCGCCAAAGTCACCGAGACCGGGAACGATGTAGCTGTGGAATCGGTTAGAGATGTCATAGAATGTATGTTCCAACGTGTCACTTACTTCTTCTCGTCGAGACCCTCGTCGACGAATGCAGTCACGACGCGCAGCTTAGGGAAGCGTTTCGCGAATACAGCAGCGCCTTCGGGAGAGGCAATCAGGTTCAGGAAGAGGATACGCTCCTCGGGAACGCCCCTGCTGAGGAGGACGTCGACTGCCATGAGGGCCGAACCGCCTGTGAAGTGTCAGAGCCCCGCGACAATCCCTTTGTTCTCTATTTCAACATACCAGTAGCGAGCATAGGGTCCAATAGCAGCACCCATCTGTTCGCAATGTCCTCGGGCAGCTTGTCGTAGAATAATCTCGGCTGAGACGTCTCCTCGTCCCTCTGGATCAGAATCTTGCCAATCCTCACACTTCTGCAGCACTCGCGGAGTGCTTGTTCCATGGACTCGCCAGCGCGCATGATCGACACGCCACAGATCTTGCCCTCGAACTTGACGCCATTGTAGGTCCTGCCGACGGGTGTTGTAACCATGTGCTGCTGTACGGGTAGGTGGTTGAGGCCTTCCTCGACAAGCAGGCGAATGATGCGGTTCGAGTGGAAGATGAAGTCTGATCGGTTTGTGTTCTTGTCGCGGATGATACTGTGGCAAGAAGACGTCAGTCAGTGTCTGTGTAGGCGCATTGAACAGATGGAACGGTTTCCAAGAGGGCATACGTGAGGAGAGAGATCAACTGAGGCGTCTGTGGTAGGATGTGCACATTCTCGTGAGGAATCTCGGTCGAGACGGTCGCAGTAGGCTTGTCCGACTTGTACTCGGGGCCCACGCACTTGCTAGGAGCGACACTGGTATGGGTGGTGCTGGACATGGTCGCGGTTGTGAAGGTTGCGATTTGGTTGTTATGAGGGCGCTTCGAGGGAGCTTCTTTCGAGTGATGCCGGTAAAGGTGTATACTGAATTGAAGGGTAAACAAGGCAGATCTTATAGGGAGTAACGAGTGGACCTGAAGATACAGTATGCAGATGAGTGGAGTCGGAGTGAAGAGGAGGTCGCCGTCGACAGATAAGAGAGCAACGAGCTTCGTTATCGATTTGATCGCGTGTGCCAGCGGGGTTTAGGTTTAAGGTTCGGCATTGGACCCTGGCCGCCCGCCTCGAGTCTCGCTCACGTTGACAAGTGAAGCCGACTTTCTTCCTTCTGTTCTACACATTCACACCTCAGTCGCCTCACTCTTCATTTGCCTCCAACGCTGTCGCGTCAACACACTGTTGTCACATCGATCTCACCATACCAGCTATTGTGTGTTTGCTGCCTTCGCGCAACCCTGCAGGTCTCAGTGGCCTCTGAAACAGCACTTAGCGCCCTCACCTCACATGTCAACAAACACCCAGCGCAGCCATAACACCCAGCGCATGCTCGTCGGCGAGATCAACGACACCAACTAGGATTATCGATTCTTGACTGGACATCATCGTACTTCCCAATGGCCTTTTGCGCCCAAGCTTAAGCGATCAACATGTCCTCAATCACGTCAACGCCCTTTGCTGCGCGCCGCAAGAAGCAAGCGGTCTACGGTCGCAGCAGCAAGCCAAACAACGTCGGGAACCTCGCGTTCTTCGAAGATGACGAGACTCCATGGGCTCCCGTGACACGCGCGCCGAAGAAACAACCCACATTTGCTCCAACGCCTCGCAATAAAGCTGCGGACGCGCCGCGCGCCCCCCTGCCGGACTCACCAGCAAATAAACGCGGTGCGCTCCCAAAAGTAGCGCAATCGCAACCTCGCGAAAAAGACACCTTCGATGTGCCCTCCGACGATGACGAGACCACCGAGGTCTTCAGCAACATCCCTGTACCTCCCAAGCAGCACATTAAGAGTCGACTGCTCGATGAGCCTAAAGACGAGGTTGCGCCTTTGGCTTCATGGGAGAAGAAGGCGATTACGAAAGGCACTCTTCCGAGTGCCTTTGCTACAAGAGCGACTAGGAGCAAGACTGCAGAGCACGTGGTCGGTGAGAAGCTATCCGACAAGAAGCGCGGCGAAAGAGGCTCAGGAAAAGCACTGGCGAATGCGACACAGCAGGCACAAGGGGAAGAGGACAGCCAAGAGCCCGTAGCGCTGACAGCAATGGAAAGGCTTGCCGCGCGTCGTCGGCAGGCTCATGCAAGCGATCCAGACAATGGCGAGGGTGCCGGCAAGGACTCACCCAAGCGTGTCGCCGTGAAGGAAAACAAAAACGGAGCACCGCAGCACAAGAAGAGACGTATGTCACCTCAGCCAACATCTTCGTTTGAGAACGTATCTACTACCGACTCGACGCCTTCTGCAGTTCTCAATGTCGCAACAAAAGATGAGGCAACTTTAACGAACGGCGGCGACATATTCGATGTGCCTTCGGACGATGAGCCGACTAGGCTGGCGAGGCCAACCAAGGCGAAAGCACCGCTAGCTCGGCAGCGGCCTCGCATCCTACGTGGACTGCGCAAAGTGACCCCTCAAAAAGGCCTGTCAGCGCCTGCTCGTTTGCAGGACATGATAGACGATGATGATGAATTCGCCTTCTCATCTACTGAGTCGCCTCCTTCTGGAAAGCCGACAACGCCTCAGACCGCCCTGAAAGATGGGCTCAAGGGATCGCCGTCCACGCCGATCTCGAGTCGAAGCAGCACCTCACATGGTCATAGGACTGAAGCTTTGACGCCTAAACAAACTCAGCTATGGGCGGACCTTCTCGAACCCACAGTCGCTTCAGACACTGGGATGAAGAAGCTGAGCATCACAGAAGACACGATGAGATCAAAGCCAGTGCGTCGTGTTCCTGCGGTGCTTCAAAGATCAAGCTCAGATGTGCCTGTGAAACGAACGAGAGTAATCGACCGGCTGAAGGCCTCTGCTCCCAACTCAAGTGACGAGGAAGAAAGTCAAGACGAAGACGACAAGATGGAGGTAGACAAGAAGCCAAGCTTCGACACGCCCGTCGACCAATCAACATCAGTGGCCGCCGCTGCAAGTCAGGCAACCCAAGGACTGTCGCAAGCGAATCAAAGTCAAGATCGGCCTTCAAAAGCGACTGCGAGCGGCTCTTTGATCACATACGCAAAGCAACGCTCGCATCTCGCGGACGACAATCTGGAAAACGCCTTGATGTTCGACTTGCCCATGGGAGTGCCGGAGCGTCCTGCGGCAACGGCTAGGCGCGTTGGCAGATCCGCTGCGGCACGTACTATTTCACACGACACTGATGAACTAGACGAGGCGCCATCGGCTGTCCCGCGTACAATCGACGAACTCCGCGAGGTCGGACGCAACGTGCGGATGATGGGCGAGATCGAAGACCTGCTCCGTGAGATCGCAGACCATGCAACCTCGGCGCGGAGCAGAAGACGAGGCGCACTGCTTGATCTTGCGACAAAGCTTATGGATCAGAAATTCGCGGAGCAAATCTTCAGACATGGTCATGAGAATGCGCTTTTGGTTGAATGCAAGTCGTTTGCGGACGCACCTGCCGACTTCCTCCTAGTAACAATCTTGGTGCTCATGCTGCACGCTGAGCCGCCAAGCCACTCCTTGGGCTCTTTTGAGGAAGCTCTTCCGTGCATTGGTGGATTGCTTTCACGGTCGTCGGACATCGCCAGAGTCGCAAAGGAACGCCAAAGCAATATGTCGAGATCGGCCCAGGGAGATCTCACCACATTCTCCAACAAACTGAAAGCCCATGGAGACTTGTGGGGTGAAAGCAAGCCACCGGTTATTTCGACTCGGGTCATTGCTCTCAAAGCCATTGAGCTGATAGTGCGTAAGCTACGGGCAACGGGCAACAAATCGGAACTGCTCGACGCCGAATCTCTCACGTTGATTTTGCAAAAAGGAGGATTTACTGGCCTGCAGGATAACGCCGGCAAAGCCTTCGAAGCAACGCTTGTCATATCGATACTGGAAGCCCTCAAGACGCTGTCCGTGGCTGGCAGCTGGCCGGACAGTTGCATCACGTCGGTAGCCGCCTTGCCGGCCATCATTGCGGAGGAGTGGCAGGTTCCACCTGACACCAAATGGGTTGCCTACCGATTGTGCGCCAACATTACCGACGAGTCAACTCTTGCACAGGCAGCGTTTGTCGAAAGAGACGCCGTCCGCCACATGTTGGCCGAGATTGTCAATGGGTTCGATCGTCTTCACAACCCGCCGACAGCTACCAGCGCCCCAGAGACAGCCGCGAAACGCGACTCCGACATTCTGGTCCTCGCCATTGGAGCCCTCATCAACCTTACAGAACAGAATGCCGTTGCACGAAGGCAAGCAATCCATGAAGCCGCGCAGCCTTCGATGGCCGCTGTTGTGCGCACCTTCCTCAAGGGTCAGAAGCACGTCCTCGAAGCCGAATCCGTCGAGCAGATGGAGGTGAGCGTGGTCTACGGTTACCTTGCCATCATGCTAGCGAACATTTGTCAGGACTTCGAGGCGAGGAGCTTCGTGCGCAGCTTGTTGCCGGGTAGCAAGTTGGATGTTCTAATCGCCGCTGTACAGGAGTTTGCGCAGCACCATCAAAAGGCTGGCGCGCAGCAGGAGTCGGGTGATTCTGATGAGCACTGGGGCAGTTTCACAGAGAAGTTCTTGGGCGTTCTTGCGAAGTTGAAGGCTGCGGAAAGAGACGGAGAATAAAGATGTGAAGGGAGAAGTTGTACGGGCTATGAGGCGGTGTTCAGGACTCCCTCCAGCATGCAATTGCTAAGCTGTCGGGAGAATACGCTTGTTGCAGTTTCCTTGTTTTTGTTTTACTTTTGCACGACGATACCCAGACTTTTGTTGTTTCTCCTCTGATTGACGAGGATGAATGGAAAACGGAAGCCCTTTCTTCTCTGTTCTCTTGTGTAGCCTACGAGGAAATGGACATACCACAGTACTGTATACAGATGTCCCAAAATGACCAATCAGCCCACTCACCATTATTTTCATCTAACAACATCTCATCACGACAAAACGATGCTGCCAACTATCACATGCCAGATTCTGGACGCCGCGCCGCCTCCACATCGGATCGAGCTCGGCAAATGCAGTGGAAGCGAAAGAAGAATCCAGCTTCTTTCGAATCCTTCGGCTTGCATGTGCAGCAGAATGTGGACGGGCCCTGTCAAAAAAGACACATGCCACGCACATGCATGCAAGCATTTGTTTTACCGGAAAAAAGAGAAACGCCACCCGAACACATGACCGACCCGGTAGATGTAGGGCCGTCTTCCGTCTTGATCAGCAAAATAATAATGCCGACGGAAGAAAGATTGGCGCATCCTTCAGGTCCTCGCTCAACTGGACAACGAATTGGCCAGACCACAGAGAAACGATACCATCGTGATCCGAGATTCCTGTTACGACCCTCTACCACCGAGGCGTGATTTTGAGATGTCACGGTATGGTAATGTAGCAACAGGTCGGGCCGTCCGGCGGCCTTTGCTTGTAGGAATATATACAAGGACTAATAATACTGGGTCGTTTACTTAACCCGTGGCGAGGTGGGAGGGTTGCTGGCTTTTGGGCCGAAGAGCCGCGGGGCAAATCGATTACATTGAACGATGATGCCGATCTTGCTGACCGCCCTGCTTGAGGATTTGTCTGTGGTTGGCAATTGAGTGTTTCTTCCTTTTATTGTGGTTGCGGGCTTGATGCATTGGTTGCTCGGGATGGCTAGGGTGATTTTTGTTGTCGTAGTATGTAGACGGCAATTGGTCTGAAAGCAGCGTAGCTCACGTAGGTATTAATGTAAGTGAACCATGGTCCTTGGAACAAAGGGTGGAATTGAGTTTGAGGGATTAAGGTGGGCGTCGGGGTTGGACTAGAAGGAAAGAAGAAGAAAGATGAGCATGGTGAGATCTGCCTTCCGCCGATCGAAACCTTCCTCCTTGCTGTCGCCTGCCTACCTTACCTTGCTACCCAATACCAAACCATCGCCCTCTGCTGCTACCAACGTCTTGCCACTTTCCCACTGCCACCACTAGCAGGATATCACTGCTACGACCGCCACACTTGACCGCGACAACTCCTCCTCTTACCACCACCTCACAAACCGCATACCGTGAACTTCACACCGAGCAACAGTACCAGAGCACCACCGGACCCATTGGATCCTCGGCGCGACACGACACCATCACATACCCAGTAACCCCTTGTCCATCATGCCTCCTCAACAGAAACAGCGCAAGATGGCCATTGTCGGCAGCAGATCTGTCGGTACGTCTTCTCCCACTCGTCCTATCCTCCCCACTACAACCACTACCACCTCACGCGACAAACCCAATCCCTCTAACATATCCACTCTCCAGGCAAATCTTCCCTCACAGTCCAATACGTCGACGGCCACTTTGTCGACTCGTATTACCCAACCATCGAAAACACTTTCAGCAAAGTGATCCGCTACCGCAACCACGACTTCGCCGTCGAGATGATCGACACCGCCGGCCAGGACGAGTACAGCATCCTCAACTCCAAGCACTTTATCGGCATTCACGGCTACATGATCGTCTACTCGGTCGGCAGCAAGCAGAGCTTCGAGATGGTGCGCATTATCAGAGACAAGATCTTGAACCACCTTGTACGTATAATCCATCCCTTCAACCAACGCCAGTCAGCGCATGTCTTCGCATGAAAGCGCGCATTGCGCATTGCGCCATTCCAACCCGCTGAAGCGCATAGCCTACCCTACCCTTCCCAGCAAATCCCGTCCACTAACAACATCTCACAGGGCGCCGACACAGTCCCCCTCACGATCGTAGGCAACAAATCCGACCTGCGACCCGAGCAGCGCCAGGTCACGCTCGCAGACGGCAAGAAGCTCGCCGAAGAGCTGGGCTGCGGCTTCACCGAGGCTAGCGCGCGCTACAACGAGAATGTCGGCAAAGCCTTCGAAGGCATGATCGCTGAGATCGAGAAGGGCCAGGAGGCGGGCCAGCCCAAGGAGGGAAATGCTAAGTGTGCTGTCATGTAAGAGTCGGAGAAAGAGACTTGTTTTCTTTGACGTTGACGGCGCTGGCATTAACAATGGAGGAGTCGCAAGGAGAGTGCGAGCTCCGGGGAGGAACGACATGGCGGCTCCAGGGTCGGTGGGCCAACTGGTCGCAGAGACTTGGAGCCTGGTACAGGAAGCGTATCGGAACGCGATCATGAGGAAGAGCGTACGAGGACGAGAACAAGAACGAGGAGTAAGCAGAAGACGACGAGATTGGATGCGCAGACCACATGCGCCAGGATTCGCTGGCCTGTTGACCTGAAATATGGCAGTATTCGTCTGGACCACGACGAGCGGGACGACAGACACCACGGACGGGGATATAATTGGGACCGGGTTATTGACCGATTATGTTGAACGGCCGAGCAAGAACAAAGGACCACGAGATACCAAGAAGGGGATCAGGAGGATACACGGCGATATTATTCACATACGGACTGGGCAAGGCACTTTTGAAGCGCGTTCCCAGCGTTGGAAGAGAGAAGACGAGGAAATTCGGATCAATTCCGGATTATGCTTTTGGTTTGCTTTCACGTCGTTTCCTTCCTTCTTTCTTTCGGATTCGAATGCAAGGCGTTTATTGGGGATCGCTTGTCTTTTTTCCAATCGCTTTGCTGCTGCTGATTCTTCTTTTTGATTCATTGACTGCGCTTCGATGCTTTTTGCACTTCTAGTATAAGTAACTAATACCCAGCAAACGATAGAGGAAGTCGAATTCACAAGAAAATCATTTCAAAATCGTCTTTGGTTGTCAAGTACTGACTGGATCACTGCCAATGCCAAATTCTGACCATGTCGGTAAGCTGATGATTTTTTGGGAGATAGGAGTGTACAGTACCTAACTAAAGGGATGCAATGGCTATGTACATGTAGTCTCACCGCCAGCTTACATTCCACCCTTTTGATGTCTTTAAGGTCTAATCATTCTGCGCTCTCTCGGGCACAACTTCCAGAATCATTCCGATAAGTGAGTGTTTAACACCCGACTTCGAGGGGCCCCATACCCATAGATACCTCATCCAGTGAGCGGACACCCCCCTCCTAGATATCCCCACCTTTCCGTCCAAATCATCATCTTCAGACTGCCCCAAATCAACCTCTACAAATCCCCCACCCCCTCCCCCCTAGGCCCAACCTCCCCCTCCCTCTCCCCACCCACCCTCCCCTCCCAAACCCCACCTTCCAGCACCCACTTCCACCCAAAAATCTCCACATGCGCCAACCCCAGCTCCGTCTGCACCCCATCCAGAACAATCCGCTCCCACCAACGCCTCTCCGTTGCCTGCCTCCCGCTCCATTCGTCCACATACTCGTCCGCCGCCATCGGCGTCCAGCCCTGTAATTCTTCTTGCGTGTCTTCCCAGAGGTCCGAGCGGTGGTCGTAGAGCCAGCGGGCACAGTCGGACCATCTGTCGTCCGGGAGGGAGTAGAGGTAGGCGCGGCGGAGGGCGCGGGTGGTGAGGGAGTAGCGGGTGAATACTTTGGAGAGGGAGGCGAGGGAGCGGGCGTGGGTGCCGAGGGGCTCGGCGCGTTCGGGGAGAGGGATGAAGGTTGCTGGGGGGGATGTTGGGGATGTGGTGGCTGTTGATGTTGTCGTTGATGTTGTTGTTGGTGAGAGGGGCGAGGTTGGGGTTGGGATTGGTGAGACGGTGATTGTGAGGGAGGGTTTGGGTGTTAGTTCCGCTTTTGGCACTCTTGCTGCTGCTCCGCGGTTACTAGGGGTGGTGGTTGCGCTGCTGCTGCATTTATGCGAGCTTGGGGTTGAAGGTGGTGGTGTTGGTGGTAGAGCCTTGGAGGCAAGGTAGGCA
Organism: Cladosporium phlei; assembly: GCA_003614995.1. Classification (NCBI taxonomy): domain Eukaryota; kingdom Fungi; phylum Ascomycota; class Dothideomycetes; order Cladosporiales; family Cladosporiaceae; genus Cladosporium; species Cladosporium phlei. The sequence continues at coordinate 65,393 of QZFA01000096.1, forward strand.
AAGCCAGCAGTGGGCTGCTGCTGAGCCGAGATTTTGGGTTTGTTCTCATTTTGTAGGTAATCGGCTGGCTTTTTCAGGACAAACAACGATGCGGACTTCCTTCTCTTGCCAGCAGAGCCACGCAAGCCACCAACAGGGCTAGTTTCCGGGACCGCGGTCTCGGAGGCGACGCTTCGTTTCCACTTGGAAAGGGTGACGGGATTGGGTTGCTTGATGAAGTTATTGAGTGTTTTGACGAAGGTATCGAATCTCTGAGTTGGCTTCGAGTGTTGGCCTTTGGCGTCCGTAAGGTCTGTGATAGTAGTGGCTGGGCTTGCGAGACTGCTGCCATCTGATGTAGATGTAGAGGCCGTGGTGGAAATGCAATGACCCATAGCGATTGTGTGTGGGTTCGTATTGATGCTTCGAGCTGGTCGTGATGTCTGGGCCTCGTATGCTCTCCTCAATGCGATTGAGTAAGTTATTATACGGGCTGGATCTCTTGCGCTCGTGGTGGGATTCATCGTGCTAGTTCTTCGGACTGTGAGATGTAGTTATTCTGGGAAAGTCCGTCTCGCTGCCCATTGAATGTTGTAGACTTGTCTGTCGAGAAGAGAAGATACTGTAGTCGGTGCTGCGACAGTCTTGGGCTCAGTCACCTCAGCCGCGTGATGCCGGTTCTCCCATCATGTGCAGACAACAGTGAGCACGCGGTGAATGAGCTGGTGGCGAGAGAGGTGAGTAGCGAGATTGTGCAAAAACGACCACTCAAGCAGCCTCAGACACCGTGTCGATGGATAGGTAGGAGTCAAGTCCGCCTTTGTGATGAATATCGAATGTCGCGAGCTCAAACACGCGTCGCTTGTCTGAATGCTCGATTTGGCTCTGTGCGAAGTCAATTGGGGTGGGTTGACAATACCGTGCTTTGTGAATGGCTGGCTGGCTGTGAAGTCAGTCTCACCACATGGCTTGTCTCGACCCACCATCCTCCCGCTTGCAATACCCTTTATACCTCATACTATCTGAACTTGGTAGCCTTTCAGCTCGCCCGGATTGAAATCATTTCATTTGTCGCATTTCAGAGAAAACGAGTCCGAACGCCGTGCTAAGAAACCCCCGTCTCTACTTTTTGCGACCCGTCCGACCCAGAACTTCATGTAGCGCCTGTACGCCTTGTTTCGTCACGGACTATTGGTCCATGAGCATGTCCTCTTCCGTCCTCAATACCATTATCACATCCGCATTCAGGCTTCGCTCCAGATATCATTACTCTTCAAAGTCGTCCTCGTCGTCCACACCATCATCATCGATGAAGCCATTGTCTTCGGCCGTAATCTTCTCACCCGGTGCAAGACCAGCACGCGACTTGGGCTGGCTGACTCTGGGCATAGCGGGCTGAGACGAGGCGGGTTGTGGATTTTGCTCTTGGGCTACGGCGTCGCAAGCGTCGATCCAGTCGAAGTAGACGTCTACGGGCTGGGTGAGGTCTGTCGGTGTAGGTTAGTAAGGCGCGCGATTCCCGTGGCTTGGTGGACTCTGCTGGGCGACATACAGTTGGCGGACATCTGGTAGCTCTGCACGCAGTTCTTGCAAGAAAGACTTGCAACACCGGCCTTCTTGTCGATCTTGGTCGAGATGGAATCTTCACTATTACAGAAGACACACTTGAACTTTGTGTCGAGGCCGTCGCGCTGTGGTCCATGTCAGCGGCATGTCTTTGTGTTGTGTTCGGTTTGCGACAATCGCATACCTTCTTCGGGCCAGCTGGCTTAGCGGCGGTCTTGCGTTTACCCTGGAAGATGTTAGTATAGGGCAGCGATTGCGGTGGATGCGCGATAAGCATACCATATCTGCGGTGGTGAGCGAGTGTTCGGATGAAGGTGTTACGTTTGGGGTTGAGGATTATTCACTTTGTCCTTGTCTTGGTCCAATTGCGTCAGGCAAGCGCAGGGGAGCATCCGGGCCGATGCCACTTGCCTCTTGGTCGATTGTGGGGTCGGGTCTCTCGGCCAGCAGGCTGGCGGAGACGACCGTCTCTGTCCACCTTATCACATCAGATCAAAGGGAACACCTTGCCTTCCTCTTCCTCTTACACGATCGCTACCCGTATCTGACCTTGTCGATAGGCGAAGATACCGTTGCTCCCTTCTTATATTCTTGGCTGCCGGTTGGCCCTCTAGATTCAATAGACCCTTCACTTCCATCATCTCGTGATCGTCCCAATCAGCTCACCTACCGTCCACCGCCTCCGTTTGATACCAGGCAAACAATCGCTCTTGGTCCCGTCTCATCCTCTGCCCTTCTCATCAGACTTCTCAGCACTCTTGGAATTCAAAAGTCCAAAGGCAATCCAACACGATGGCTACCAATGGAACCACCCCGCCGGACACGATGGCAATGCTCCAAGAGATCCTCTCGTCTGTCAGGTCGCTCAAACAGGAGCACTCCGAACTGTCCGCCTCAGTAGACGCCATCAACGGCCGTGTCAACACCCTTGCCGGTATCAAGCAGATACAAGATGGCGTGGCCCACGATGCAAGCCTGCCCGCCCCAAAGAGCAAGGCAACAGAAAGTGCCGTTCCTCCCAAGGATGCAGACAAAGATGTCAATGCCGAAGAATCTCAAGCAATTTCGCCACCACCTGAAAGACGTCCTAGCACTACTTCTACCTCAAAGATCATTCTGACCTCCTACCCTGGGCAGGCCGGTGTTGATCCTATTCCATTGAAATGGGGTAAGTGCAGGCTATCTTTCAAGGGACAAATCAATTAGGATAGGCTACTGCCGACGTCGTCCGAATATGTCCCCATCAATTTGTCCCCTGAGAGCGGTCTTTGTTTACAAGTCAACCTACTTACATGTTCTCAGGTGCCAAGGATCCCCATGAGAGAGGACCGGTTGTTGTCACCCGTAGCCCTTCAACTATCCGCAGACGTAACGCCATTGGTGCCCACGGTGGCTCGTACAGCATCTACTACGCTCTCGCCGTGGGATCCCAACAGCTCAACACTGACCACAAGCCCGATTTCACCAACACCGAGCCTGCTGCCAACATCGGTCCATTCCCCGCATGGTCAGACCCCAAGAAGATCGTCGCCATGGACCCTCTCGGCCACCTGGCTCCGTGGCTCTTCAAGGACCTGATGCACAAGGAAGACATCGAAATCAGACCTACCATCGCCGTGACCAGAGCCCACATGAAGCTTCCCGAGCTCGAGGACAGTGTCAGGAAGGGCAGGCTCGTACCAGACGGCAAGATCTGCCTCAACGAGACTGGCGAGCTCAACGTCACCAAGTTCGCCGTGGAGCCAGTTTGGAATCTCCCTGGTGTCGCCGAGCGATTTGGTATGGATGAAGGTGTGCTGAGGCGCGCCCTGTTTGAGCACACCGGTGGGAGCTACCCTGAACTGATCACACGTGGTGATATCAAGACTTTCCTTCCTCCTATCGGCGGTCTGACGGTTTACTGCTTCGGTGACCCCGCCAAGATGAGCGACCCCAACGTCAAGCTTGCCCTCCGAGTTCACGACGAATGCAATGGCTCCGACGTCTTTGGCTCCGATATTTGCACTTGCAGGCCTTACCTGATCTTCGGCATTGAGGAGGCAGTCAAAGAGGCCCAAAAGGGTGGCTCCGGAGTCGTCATCTACTTCCGCAAAGAAGGTCGCGCCTTGGGCGAAGTTACCAAGTATCTCGTCTACAACGCCCGCAAGCGTGGCTCTGACAAGGCTTCTGAATACTTCAAGCGCACTGAGAACATCGCTGGTGTCAAGGACTCGCGCTTCCAAGTCTTGATGCCCGATATTCTTCATTGGCTGGGTATCACGAAGATCGATCGCATGTTGAGCATGTCAGACATGAAGCACGACGCCATTGTCTCGCAGGGAATTCCGATTCACGAGCGCGTGCCTATTCCGGATGAGATGATCCCCGAGGATGGAAGGGTTGAGATTGATGCTAAGATCCATGCTGGCTACTGTGAGTGTTTGCGGAATGAATGTATATTGGTGCGAAGGCTAACCTTTGATCACAGTCACCACTGGCAAGATCATGACCATGGAGGAACTTTCCAATGTGCAAGGTCGTGCGTGGGAGGATGTCGATGTGAGTACCACTGAATTTCCAACGTACAAACTGCCACTGACGCTCAATAGCATTGATCGGACCTTGAATGAAGTGATGAAGAAGAAGAAGGCTAGTCGACATAGACATTCAAACGAAGTTACTTTTGATGCATCTTTGCGGTGTCATGGATTCGACTGTGTACGAAGCCCTTGGGTGTGACCAATGAGGACTGCGAGTACCGTTGAGATACGTGTTGCCAAATGCCTTGCTCTCGTTGGCAGTGCAGTGTAGAAAGTATTCGGAGCCCTCAGGTATCGTCTCCAATGGTTACCAGTACCCATGAGATACACGTTGGAGGCTGTCAATGTAAACTGAGATGTCACCAAGAATGGAGTTCAAGTATGTAAGCAATCAATCGCGCTATCATTGGAGTTCGACCTGCAGACGAGAAATTTGCAGGCCAATGGGCTTAACCCACGGCATTGATCAGTCTTGAAGTCGTAAAAAATAAATGTGACATGAAGAAACACGGTCCATCGCATTCCATCAGGTCAAAATCGATCTGGACGTGAGCACCTCGGCAACTCGTTATATATATTCTGGATCGCAGTCCTAGTCCCAGGTCCGTGCCTCCGCAATTCTATGGGATTCCGAGTTTCTCTCCAACAACATCCGACTTATACAATTCCCTCCCATTCGCCATCTCCATCTCCTTCCATCACCATACCCTCCCACATACCTTCATTTACTTAAAGGAGCTGCGGAGTTGATTGCTTTTCTTCGCTAATACCCATCCCTCCTCCTCCACCTCACACATCACATCATGCAGCGTGCTTTCGCTACCGCCCCCAGGGCTGCCCTGCGCAGCTCGAGAGTCAACTCTGGCTCTCTCATCCAGCAGAGATTCGCGCACAAGGTACGCCGCCATCAACGCGCCAATAAAAGAGCATGAGAACAATGGATACTGATGCGATGATACAGGAGCTCAAGTTCGGCGTTGAGGGCAGACAAGCACTCCTCCAGGGTGTCGAGACCCTCGCAAGGGCCGTGGCCACCACTCTCGGTCCCAAGGGCCGCAACGTCCTCATCGAGTCCAGCTTCGGCTCTCCCAAGATCACCAAGGACGGTGTGACCGTCGCCCGCGCCATCACCCTCAAGGACAAGTTCGAGAACCTCGGCGCTCGTCTCCTCCAGGATGTCGCCAGCAAGACCAACGAGGTCGCTGGTGACGGTACCACCTCTGCCACCGTGCTCGCCCGCGCCATCTTCTCCGAGACCGTCAAGAACGTCGCCGCTGGCTGCAACCCCATGGACCTCCGCAGAGGTACCCAGGCCGCCGTCGAGGCCGTTGTCAAGTACCTCGAGGCCAACAAGCGCGACATCACCACCAGCGACGAGATCGGTCAGGTCGCTGCCATCTCCGCCAACGGCGACAAGCTCATTGGCAAGCTCCTTTCCCAGGCCATGGAGAAGGTCGGCAAGGAGGGTGTCATCACTGTCAAGGAGGGCAAGACCATCGAGGACGAGCTTGAGGTTACCGAGGGCATGAAGTTCGACCGTGGCTTCATCTCCCCCTACTTCATCACCGACACCAAGGCACAGAAGGTCGAGTTTGAGAAGCCTCTCATCCTCCTCTCCGAGAAGAAGATCTCCGCCGTCCAGGACATCGTTCCCGCGCTTGAGGCTTCCCAGCAGCTCCGCAGGCCTCTTGTCATCATCGCCGAGGACATCGACGGTGAGGCGCTCGCCGTCTGCATCCTCAACAAGCTCCGCGGTCAGCTCCAAGTCGCCGCCGTCAAGGCCCCCGGCTTCGGTGACAACCGCAAGAGCATCCTTGGTGACCTTGGTGTTCTCACAAACGGTACCGTCTTCACCGACGAGCTCGACATCAAGCTCGAGAAGGCCACCGCTGAGATGCTCGGCTCCACTGGATCCATCACCATCACCAAGGAGGACACCGTCATCCTTAACGGTGAGGGCAACAAGGACGCCGTCGCTGCCCGCTGCGAGCAGATCCGCGGTGTCATGAACGACCCCACCACCAGCGACTACGAGAAGGAGAAGCTCCAGGAGCGTCTTGCCAAGCTCTCTGGCGGTGTTGCCGTCATCAAGGTCGGTGGTGCCTCTGAGGTTGAGGTCGGCGAGAAGAAGGACCGCATGGTTGACGCTCTTAACGCCACCCGCGCCGCCGTTGAGGAGGGTATCCTCCCCGGTGGTGGCACTGCCCTTCTCAAGGCCGCTGCCAACGCCCTTAACGACCTGAAGCCCGAGAACTTCGACCAGCAGCTCGGTATTGCTATCATCAAGTCTGCCATCACCCGCCCCGCCCGCACCATCGTCGAGAACGCCGGTACTGAGGGTTCCGTTGTTGTCGGCAAGCTCATGGACGAGTACCGCCACGACTTCAACAAGGGCTTCGACTCCTCCAAGGGCGAGTACGTTGACATGATCGCTGCCGGTATCCTCGACCCCTTCAAGGTCGTCCGCACCGGTCTTATGGACGCATCTGGTGTCGCCTCTCTCCTCGGTACTACCGAGGTCGCCATTGTCGAGGCCTCTGAGCCCGCTGGCGCTGCTCCTCCCATGGGCGGTATGGGCGGTGGCATGGGTGGTATGGGCGGCATGGGCGGCGGCATGTTCTAAGCGTGTCGTTCCCTCCTTTCCTCCCCCAACCAACAAAAACCAAAAAAGCTTCACCACCATGATACCCCGCGAGACGTGTACAAAAGCCAGCATTTTGGGACCTTCTTGTTTGTCATAATCAGAAGAGCACTGCGACTTCTTCTCTCCGCTCTTGCGATTTTATTAAATTGCATGGCGATATTAGCGGCGGGGCCTGTACTATAGAAAAAACGACCTGTACTAGATGTATTTTAGCGAGCAAGAAGTTGTATTGTACCAATATTTACGAACCATCTTCTCATATCTATGTTTCAGACTGTAAAGCTTCAATGTGAATAACTCTCAAGGGCAAATGATAGCGTCAAGACTTGAATTGATCAATGATCACAGCGTACCACGCTACTATATTTAAGAAGATGCATCTGCATCAACTGTTGAATACTGTCCATATTCCATTCCGTACATGTATGTTTGCACATGTACGCTAAGCAACTTCCATGAGGTCACTGAAGCTCAAGCTTCCATCTGGACTTTTGCCAGATCCAATGCCGTTTCAACTTTCCCATCCTCGCTCGCCATAACCCCCAAAAAACGAGAAACATCCCATCGACTACAGCCGTCCCACCATGATATGAGCTCCTAATAAACCATTCGAACCGCCAATTACCGGCACACACCCAAATTACACGGCAACAAAGCAGTCTCACCACATCAATGTCCGGCAAACGCCTCCTCGACGCCGCCAAACTCGCCTCCGCCGGCCGCGCCGTGGGCGCCAAACACTTTGATCTCCGCCGGCAGCAATGGCGCTTATGGACCGAGAGCTCCGGGCTGGGGAGAGCGGTCAAGAGCCAGACGGATAGGGTCACGGTTACGGCGGGCGCGGCGTGGCAGCTCGCGAGAAGGGTGGGCGAGCGCGAGATTAAGCCTGCTTGGGATGAGGGGATGCAGAATGCGAAGGAGAGGGTGCGGGATGAGATTGTGAGGGGGACGAATGTTACTGGGGTTGGGAATGGTGCTGTTGGAGGGGATGGGTGGAGGGCTTCTACTGCTGCTGCTGGTGTTGGTGGGGATGAGGGATTGGCGAAGAGGAGGGCGCAGAGATTGAGTGAGCAGCAGATCCCTTCTGTGGAGGCTGATGCGGAGGGGAGTTTGAAACAGGCGGAGTTTGGGAGGGATACTTTTGGGGAGAGGGCGGGCAGTGTTAGTCCGGAGCTTTCGTCGCTGCCTAGGGCCAAGTTGCCTAAGAACCCGGCTGATGGGCAGGGTGGGGATGTGCATGTTGAAGAGAAGGGCTTGAATCAGGATGTCTATTACTCGGCGAAGGCGGAGCCTGCACCTGCGGCTGCGGTGGAAGAGACGCCCGAGGGCGTGAATCTGGATATTTTCAGCAGTTCTAAGGTTTTTCAGGCTCTGGGAAGGTCGGGTGCGGATAAGGCGAACCCGTATGCTGGGAGGAAGAAATTGGCGGCGAAGCCTTTGCCGGAGATGGTTGCGGCTATGGAGAGGAGGAAGAATCAAGAGAGTGCAAAGGCTGCGGATGCTTCGTTGCCGATTACAGATACTCGTATGGGTACACCCACGCCAGCCGCCATGGACGCAGAGACTGAGAAGTTGGCAGAGTCCATCATGAAGGATTCGGCGGCAGAGGCAGAATCTAGCACAGCTACGCCTCCGGCAGAGAAGGCACCATACGAAATGCGGGAGTCAAGAGTACCGGAATCACGGTTTGGCAGACTATGGCAGTATGGTGGGCTGGCGACCAGTATGGCTTTCGGCGCCGTGGGAGAGGGTTTCAAGCGTTTCACTGGCAGTGGCTCCGATGGAAGTCTCGTACTCAGCGAGGCAAACATGAACCGACTCGTGGCCAAACTGAGCAAGATGAGAGGTGCAGCCCTCAAGCTGGGCCAGATGATGAGCTTCCAGGACTCGAAAGTGCTGCCTGCGACCATCAACACTATCTTGCAGCGTGTTCAGGATAGCGCGGACTACATGCCACCTTCACAGCGCAACCAGGTCCTCGTACGCAGTCTTGGAGAGAACTGGCGCGACCTCTACTCCGACTTCGAAGAGCGACCATTCGCCGCCGCTTCGATCGGCCAGGTGCACAAAGCAACATTGGCGTCCAATGGCAAGGAGGTCGCCGTCAAAGTACAGTACCCGGGCGTCCGCAACAGCATCGACTCTGACCTCAACAACCTCTCCCTCCTCCTCACCGCCAGCCGCCTCCTCCCCAAAGGCCTCTACCTCGACAAGACCATCGCCAACGCCCGCACCGAACTAGGCTGGGAATGCGACTACGAGCGCGAAGCCGAAGCCTGCATCCGCTTCAGAGAACTCCTCAGCGAAGAACAAACCACCTTCTCCGTCCCAGAAGTCTACCCCGAAGCCTGCGGCCCCGATGTCCTGACCTCCGAGTTCATGCACGGCAAGGGCGTCACCAAAATCCCAGACCTCAGCCAAGCCGAGCGCGACTGGATCGGCACCCACATCCTGCGCCTCTGCTTGCGCGAACTGATGGAATGGCGCTTCATGCAGACCGACCCCAACTGGACCAACTTCCTCTACAACCGCTCCGCCCAGAAACTCGAACTCCTCGACTTCGGCGCCAGCCGCGACTTTCCCGCAAAATTCGTCGAGCCCTACGTCGAGCTGCTGATCGCCGCGGGCAAAGGCGACCGCGAGACGTGCCGCGACCGCAGCATCGAGCTGGGATACCTGACGGGCCGCGAGAGCCCGGAGATGCTGGCTGCACACATCGATTCCATCTTCACTCTGGGCGAGCCCTTCAACGACAACGCGCCGGATGTGTATGATTTCGAGAACCAGACTATCACGGATCGCGTGAGGGCGAATATCGGGCTTATGCTGAGGGAGAGGATGGCGCCGCCGCCGGAGGAGACTTATAGTCTGCATCGCAAGCTGAGTGGTGCTTTCTTGCTTTGTGCTAGGTTGAGGAGTAAGATCCGCACGAGGGATATGTTTGCGGATGCTGTCAAGATTTGGGGGAGGAGAGAGAGCGGTGCTGTGGTGAGTGAGTCGAAGCGGTTCTTGTAGATGGTGTAGTGTAATCATAGATCTGTGTAATATTATGATTTTGTAAGATCATGTGGCGGATTTGACACCGAGAGGCTTTTGCTGAGTATTGTTCCTTGAATTACAAAGTCTATTGTGCTATTCCTGGAGCACTATCATGAGGGACTCTTCTCAATTACTACCATTGCCTCCATGAATCTACTGCTTAACCCAGTCAAGGACTCCATGTTCTGGTCACATGGACCCATCTCGTACGTAACATCGTTACTTTGGGGCGTGTGGTCTGCAAAGATGAAATCAGTCAGTGTTGGTATTTGTGGAGCAGAGACATGCCAAAAACATGGCAGGAAAACTTGCATCATAATCTCATACTCCTTCCAACGCGTCAAATGCGCGCCGTCTTGTCTGAAAGAGGCCATAAGCGTGTCGATCTTGGACCTATGCACCCTGCCACTCCTCAACTGCCGCAGTACCTCAGCAACGGCGAAACTAGGATCGAAGACGAGCAGCACCCTGTCTCCGTCGTTACGCTTCTCCATCCCGACAATGGTCATCGAGTGCCCGGGTCGCTGGAAGTAAATCGGCGGCAACTGCGTCATGCGCGAAGAACCGTTCTCCGCGGCGTGCTCGAGGCCGGAGATGAAGTAGGCTTCGACGTAGTCCAGCAGCTGAGAGTGAGAAGAAGGCGCTTTGGGGTTTGAAGAAGTCTGGAAATGCAGCGCCGTGACGGGCTGGCCGAGTTTGAGAAAGTACGCCGCCGCCTCAAGCGTTCCAATCCATTTGCGCGTGTTCCAGATTCCACCCGTCTCGGTGCGACCGAAACTGCAAATTCCAGCGTTCCAAGCTGATTCGATCGTGTCTTGAATCTCGAGCACATTCGGCAGCGGAAGGCTCCCGTGGGCCGGGTCTTCGATTTTGGCCAGGCGGTAGGATAGCAGCATTTGGATGTTCCAGTAGCCGCAGAAGTTGCCGTCGCATTTCAGTCTGTGAACGTGCTTAACGCTCTTGTGGCAGAAGTATGCGATGGCAATGTTCGGGTCGGCCGCGCTGAGGTCTGCCAGGACTGGCACGGGGCAGGGCGTTTGGTTGTGGATGATTGTTTCGCGGATTAGCCTGCCGTCGGGTCCGATGCGGCATTCGTAGCTGGGTTTCGAGGCGTTTTCGAGCGCGTGGCGGACTTGGGTGGGCATGTTCTTCTCGTAGGCATAGGGTCCGAGGTCCTTGGTGCCGAGTCTTCCATTCTTTGGGTGGTCTTTCAGCGCGTCTCTGGGTCCAAATGAGCTGCTGCCATAGCCTGTGCTTGTGGTGACTGAGGTCCTTGCCGTCGAGACTGATGATCGGGTTTTGTCGCTCGATGCCTGTGGCACTCGAGACTTGCCTCCTGACACGGAAGAAGAGGCGACGGATTGTGCCCTGATGCTTGGTCGTCGCCAGCTTCCAGACTTACTGGAGACTGAGGACTTCGGTAGTGATATCTGAGAAGGTGCTTTCTCGCTTGATCTCTGGGGTTTGGCATAGCCCGAGCCATTGAGAATGCGAGGTGAGACTGTGCCACTGCTTGAGGCGTAAGCCGGCTCGGTGTGTGCTGCGGCGGCATCGTGCATGTTTACGTGGTCGTCAATATTGGCTTCTGCGATGTACTGGCCACAGCCTCGACGCGTGCATTTGATCCATCGTTCGCTCGATTCTGAGCGTGCATCGAAGTTTGCGGTAGACCGTCCGCCACGGTCCGACGAGGGTTTTTTGATGGCGAATGGCGAGTCGTCAGTATGCTGTTCCTCAATGTGCAGTTGAATGGCGTAAGTATCATGAGTCGAGAAGCCGCACCATGGGCACTGCACTGCTTCTGCCATGTTGGTGTGCGCGAGGGAACAGAGGGCGGTGAGACAAGTTGGTGGTGGTCGAGAGGTTTGGTGTCATGTTGGGATCGCCGAGTGTCTCACACTCCAGCCAGGTCAAGAATCAATTCACTGTCGCCGTCACATGAAAGTGAAGTGACGAACATGTTTGTTTCTTGCCAACCTTCGATCGGTCAGCATCGGAAGCTGTGATGGCAAACAGGTGTTCTTGCCTCAGGCACCAATTCAACATGGTTGCTTCCTCTTCAGTCCTTGACAAAGTCTGTTGATATTTTGATGGTATCAGCAACTTTCATATGTCGAAACCTTCCTTCCTACACCATTGCTACACCATTGAGATACTAACAAAATCTCTGACGTCGAATCTCAGCATCTCACTAAATGAAATCTCAGTAAGTGGTGGTGTCGGCATCTTCCATACATCGGAAACATACTGTTACCAGTGAGATCTTCCATTCGACAAACCTAGATCTAAACGAGGTACGGCTGAGTTGCACACAGCAGCAGCAGCAACACCTGAACAGCTTAAGCGATGTTTCGTGTAGAAGATAAGATTCAGCTAGCAGCACGTAAGAGAGCCTTGGAGCTCTACTGCAAAGTATGCTGGTCTCTCTCGCGCTCTCCTCTTTTTTTCCGCAAATACCAGCAATAATAGCATGATTTCACAGCACAGGGAAGACTCGTCACGAAACAAGGAATCCGCTCCTGAGAATGATGAAGTGATCCCAGCGAGGTTCTGGGACACCAACGATGTGTTCCAGAAGCTCGTGATGGAGTTCACGTACCGCTTTGATGATGTCCTAGACGCCGCGAAACTGAAATCGTCACTCGAGAGGCTTATGGAGATCGGGGAGTGGAAGAACCTTGGGGCGAGGTTTAAGAAGAATGTTGGTTCTGTCAAGGCCGAAGTCATCGTGTATCTAACCATTACTGACAGACTCGGCAGGTAACAACAGGCGGCATCGAATTCCACATCCCTTCTCAATACGATGAGAAGAGACCCGGCTTCATCTGGTCACACGAGACGCTGCAACAGAGCATAAGCGACCACCCCATAGCCTCCACGATCCCGCGGCCTTCTGATCTCAAACGACCGAGTCTCTTCCCCTATGCTGAGCACTTTCACGATCTCGTAACACGCCCAGGCCACGCTTCGATTTTCTCAGACTGGATAGACAGCGACCTACCGGCTCTCTCTGTCCACGTCGTTAGCTTTGACGACGCCACCTTGCTCACGATCTCATGGTCGCACGTCTTTCTTGATGCCCTGGGTCGGCAGAGCCTGCTCCAGGCGTGGACATCCGTACTCGATGGGCGAGAGGAAGATGTACCAGCTTTCATGCCCTTCCACGTAGACCCGGCGCCTGAGATCGCTCGAGGAGGCGACCCGGAGAAACACATCCTGTACGAATACGCGCTGACCGGGATCTGGTTCGCAATGTTCGTGGTGGGACACCTGTACGAGCTATTCGTGCACTCCGCAGAAGCAGGCCGCATGATATGCATTCCAGGCCCCTGGGTGGAGAATCTGAGGCAGCAAGCCATAGCCGACGTGCTAGCTAGCGGCCAAAGTGACAAAAACTTCTTCCTCTCCCACGGAGACGTCCTCCTCGCCTGGTGGGCCAAGACCTCTACCACGGCCCAGCGGCTGAGCTCAAGCCAGCCCGTCAACATCATGAACGTAACGAACGTCCGCGGCCTCTTCCCAGACATCCTGCCCGACAAAGGAGGCGCGGCGGTCTACACCACCAATGCTGCACTGGCCGCCAACACCCTCGTGACCTGCGGCGAACTCAATGGTATGAACGTCGGCGCTCTCGCCCTGCGTGTCCGACAAGACCTACAAACCCAACGGACCCCCGAACAAGTGCGGCATTTCGTGGCCTGGCAACTCGAATCCATGAAGCAAATCGGCCGGAGTCCTCTGCTGGGGTCCTGGAATCAGATTTTACTGGCTTGGTCGAACTGGCACCGCGCGCGGCTCTACGACGTCGACTTCTCGGCTGCTGTTGTGAGGCCCGGTTTGCCGCTTGAGAGCCGGAGCAACAAGCTCGGCCAGCCTTCGTTCATCTTGCCCAACGGCCACGCGAATGGCATGAGTTTGAGGAATGCAGGGCCGCTCATCGGCCGAGATGCCAATGGCGATTGGTGGATGCAGGCTGTTCTGCGGGCGGGTGCTTGGGCGCGGGTGGAAGAGCAGTTCAAGCGGCTTTGATGTGAACACCATTTATCATTATGTTTAACGCCCTGGTGTTTCGGGTCTTTGTAGACCGTGCTGTCGGGCTGATTTAGTTATGACAAGAACATTGCGCGGGTTTGCTTCGCATATTTGGACGCTCCTCCTAAACAGCAATCTTGTGACTGCCGCTTGCTTTTCCCCACTCGTCGTTGATCGTCCGGTAATCCTTGGCCATGTATGGCGACCAGATCTCAGCCACAGCGCCGCCTTTGCGGTGCATCTTCACTCCGAGATCCTTCTGCAGCAGATCGAGGTATGGCACCGCGTCGAAGACGAAGCTGGGAGTCTTGTTGCCCCAATCCGTAGGGTATCGCCATCTCCCCCATCTGTTCTGCAGCACCGTCTGATACCTCAATTTGTCCATCGCCGCCTCATCGCCTACAGCATGTGCCGGGCTGTTCTTTAGAGAGCCGAGGAAGTACGCGCTAACCCAGAGGCCTTGAATATGCGCGGTAATTGTGTTGCTGAAGTTGCCGACCATCCCGACGAAAGCGATATCGCGCGGACTGAGGAAGCGTTCGCTGGGCGGGACGATGAAGTTGTGCAGCATGTACGATGTGAGAGGCTTTGTTGTCGTCGAATCTTTGCTGTCAATGTCGATGCCGTCGACTTTCGTGACGGGCACATAGTCTTCGTTCCAGACGTGTTCGTCCTTGAGCCTGGGGAAGCGGGTTGTGATTTCTGTGTCGGCTCTCCGTAGCAGGTCTTGCTGGTTTGCGAGGTCTTCCCGAGGCGCTTTTTCTGTGGTTTCGTGTGGGAGGCCGAGTTCTTTCTCGATTCCTTCGGGTAGGAATTTCATGGGCGGCGAGTGTTTCCAGCCTGTACCGGCCATCATGGCGTCTGCTTCGAAGGAAGTGCCGTCTGAGAGATGCACTTTTCCAGAACTGAGGCTTTCGAAATCGGCCTCGTGGATTTGGACTTTGCCGCTCCTCACAAGCTCCAGGAAGTCGGTGTCGTAGTTCAGGATACTGAAGCTGTCACCAGTGAACATGGGTAAGGTCCTCGGTTTCAGCTTGGCGGTCTCGGGATGTGAGTCGAAGTCCATGAGTGTGAGGACGTCGCTTCCTAGAATTCCCCAGAAGGTGTTGACTATGGCGCGACCTATGGCGGTACCGTGCAAGAACTTCCGGATGCCGGTGTAGCCGTCGGCCTCGCCCCAAACGCAGGGGCTGAACCATGTGAGGAAGCGGGTGTCTGGATATCTAGTCAGTCTCTTACATTCTCGTGTAGTTTGCGCCTGTATGAACATACTTGCGAGCATCTCAATCCATTGCTTCAGTGGTGTGACAAACGGCGGTGCCATCCAACATGTTCCGTGGCCGGAGGCTGTATTTGAGTTAGCAATAATCTCTTGACCCGTCGTTTCGAGCGTTGAAACAAGACAACATACCACGGATGATCCAGTGTACTTTGACTCCGGCTGTCGCATACGCATGGACGGCATCCCAAGCAGACTTGTATCCTCCAAAAATCGCCACAGACTTGGCCGTTTCCAGTGTGTCGCGATTCTCTCGGAAGTGCTTGCTGTGGAAGAGTCTGCCGCCAAATGTCTCCTGGCCGGCAAAGTGTGGCAGGAAAGGATTTGAGGTGCGTCCAGTGGCCAAAATCAGTCGGCGAGTATAGATCTGATATTCCGTCTCGTCCGGGCCCGCGATAGTCAAAATCCAACCGCCCTCGGCGTTCTCTTGATGTTCGGCGACGATGACATTTGTTCGGTAGCGGATCTTGCTGTCGATGCCGAATTTACTCGCATATGCTTTGAGGTATGTGTTGACGACTGTGCCCGGGATGTGCTCGTTTGTCTTGACGCCGAATGTCTCGGTATCCATGGGGAAGTCAGGGTACTCGTAGGTGCCGAGCAGGTTGTTGCTCTTGAGCCCCGGGTACAGTCTGGGTTCTGCCCATGTACCTCCGAGAGATTCTGCAGACTCGAGGATAGCTAGCGATCGCTCGGGTTGTGTGCATTGGTACTGCTTTGCGGCTGCCAGACCGTACCATCCTGTTGAAGTAGTATCAGCATGCGATGTCCATCCGTCTGCTATCAAACCAGCTCATCAATTGAGAGAGAGGAATGTCATGCTTACCAGCGCCAACGACGACACAGTCTAGTCTGTCCATGATCCCAATGTAGAGTCGACTGCGTTAGTAGTTGCTAGTTCAGCTGCGAGAGCACAAAAAAGAAACAGCAACAAGCAAATCAGGGCAACGATGTACCAAAGTACTTGCGCCTAGAGACGACATGGGTGGCCGATGGGTCGCATTTAGTATCCCTCCTCTACAACCGCACTCGCGCGGCGACTCGCGAGACAGTAGTACAGTACAGGCAAGCACGTCTGGTCTTACCGCACGGTGGCTATTACCCCTCCCTGTTGTGCTTCCTTACACTCGGGAAATCACCCCGGTCTATAGCTGCATATATTAATTTCGCTTGAAGGGGTAGTACTCTTCACCTAAACTCTCCAGGGTTAGAAATGGGGGTCCATCACGCATTCTCGCTATCAGGCGAGTGAGACGGGTAAAGGCTGGGTCCGCAGTTCTCAATCTCGCCTGCCACAGACTCCGAGGCGGCGAGACGGGTACGGGCGAAGGATGCTATACCTGGCAAAAGTGAAGTCGTAAGTGTCAATCGGCAAGTGGGTCTCTTCGGAGGAACCTCCACGTATACGCGTTGAACCAATAGTAAAAGATGGAGAAGAGCACACCACGTGCCCAGCACTCAACAGCGACGAAGTAGCCGTGGCATGCCGATACCAGGAGGCATAGTCGTTACTGTATTTTTGTCGTTACTGTCAGGTAGTCGCCCGTCACCTAACTCATGTTACAGCACCCTGGATTTTCCGTTGTGGACCTGGCTTGCGACATGACAGCATGCAGCCAAGAGGCGCCTGTTGTGGATTCCATATGCAGCGTCGTTCGCCTGGCACAGTCGTACATACATGGCGCTAGGTACCATCGAAAAACACTGCATGACCACGTTAGCGATGGCGATGTCGGCGAGGCGGCGCGTCGCTGTCTCCAGCCAGAGTCCATGGGTATGTATTAGAATTTGAGTTGGCGGCGCTCGTTTACAAGCCTGAAGATAAGAAACAAACAAGGATTTCGCTAACTTACGGAAGCGGCAGGATGATGGCGAGCACCTGCTCCACTTGTCTAGCCTGACGGACTAATGCTTGTCAGCTTTAGGGGCCTGTGGGCGTTTGTCGATCTTAACAGACGCATGTCAACACGCCGCATGTGTGCATGTGGGTGATACAGGAGCGATGTACATTCATGCATATGTAACAGACGACCTTGGTATATGCGGCTACTTGGCGCACTGGATGCCTACCTACTGAACTCCCCATGTCCTTCCAACGGTATGCGGCGAAGGAAATGCTCTCGCCATTTTCGCCAGCGACTTCAGCAGAGGTGTTCGCCGGGGCACGTCTTACACCAGAGACACAAAGTCAAATGAACAATTCGCTGTATTAATACACTGAATGCTACGCAACGCAACAAGTTCCAGGGGTATCCAGTACTTTGACAACTCCCGTCCACGCCCCCTTAACTACATCATCCCTTTGATCATCACCTCCTAGCAGGTCCAGGAGGTGCACCTGGAGGCGGCCCACCGAAACCACTCATCCCCAGTGGTGTCGGTCGTCTGCCTGTGTACATCGTATCCTCGTGTTGTCGACGACGATGTTCTTCCCTGATCTCCGCGTCTCTCCGCATCCTCTCCTGCTCCACCTGCATAACATCTTGAGCCTCGCGCATGCTCTGTTCGCGAAGACCGCCCATGCCCATCGCACGCGGCGGGCCCTGATCGAACCCACCGCCGCCGGCGAAGTGTGCCGGATGCATTTGATGCTGTGGGGGTCCTGGGGGTCCTCCTCGTGGCACGCCAAAGTTCTGCTGTTGGTGTCTGTAGCGTTCCTCTTGCGCGGCCATGTAAGCCGCTTCACGTCGGCGCCCTTCGGAGTCGCGCTCCTCGTGCATGCGACGCTGCTCTTGCATCATGCGTTCTTCGTGCATACGGCGCTCTTCATGCAAGCGTTGATCCTCGCGCATGCGACGTTCCTCGTCTATGCGTCGCTCGTCATTCATGCGGCGCCATTCATGGTCCCGCTGGTGAGCCTGTGCCTGTGCCTGTGCCTGAGCTTGCTCTTGTGCCTGTCGCTGTGCAGCAAACGCATGGTCTTGCCGGATGGCGTCCTCGCGACTTAGGTTGCGTTGATGCAGGCTATTGAACGGTCCAATCGAACTGTTGTGCGTATGGTGCGCCTGGTTCTGAGCTTGAGTCGGTGGCGCTTGCGAGAAGGGTGGCGGTGGCGGCGGGAACGAAGTCGGCTGCAATGGCTGTGCTGAGGGAGTACCAACCTGGTGTGGAGCATGCTGCTGGTTTTGGAGGAATCCTCGTTGTTCCCTGGGCGGTTGACTAGGGCCCTGACCGGACAGCGAAGGCGTACGCGAGTGGCCCATGAGCGAGTGCGGTGGTGGTGATGGGTTGTGCCTCTGAGAGCCATTCAACGGACCCAGCGCGGAAGCGCGGTGGTGTGAAAAGTAAGGTCTCACTTCCCTCTCCAACGCCGGAGAGCCACTGCTCTGTGCAGGCTCCGAGCCTTGACCTATGATTCTTGTCGCCCAATCTTGCCTCGGTGGCGGCTGTTGATGCAACCCCTGGCCGCCTGGTGCGTGAGGCTCTTGCTTCACGGGAGTAGGTGAAGGGCCAGTGGTTGGCTGTCCAAACGGCCCACGCTGCATCTGCGGCTGAGAGGGCGGTGCCGCTGTTGACTGACCGAACGGCTCTCTCCTAGGCGCTGGCATGTTCGAGATCGCCGACGGCGCTGCAAGCGCGTGCTGGGCCGGAGACGCCACTCGCTGAGGCATGCTGCTGGCCATTGCTTGGTCGCTCATACGTTTAGCGGGAGGCTTGGGTTCGTCGGAGTCATTGTTGAGGATTGAGAGCAGATTTGAGCGTTTAGGTGCTTCGACCACTGCCGCTGGAGCCGGCGGTGGAGGTGCCGGGGTGGCAGCAGGAAAGGCGGAGCTTGACCGAGGCTCCTCACGCTTTGTTGTCGGAGAAGGGTTGAAAGGCATCCTGTTGGCGAGGGACGACACAGTAGCGGGTGCCAAGTTGTTGAATGCAGGTGAGTCCATGCCTCTGCGTGTTGGGTCAGCAGGCTGGAAGAAGCCCCTGGGCGATGCTGGCCTTGTCTCGCTCATAGGCTTGCGCTCCTGAGGCATGCTAAGTGGCTGGTTCAAGGGAGACTGGTGTAATGGAGTCTGATGGAGAGAACCACGGTGCTGGAACGGGTCCATTCTTTCTTGTCGCTCCTGTTGCGCATACTGGCCCTGCATCCGGATCGCACGCTCTTGTTCTTCTTTCAGGTTTCGGATGAAGTTCGAGTCATGCGCATCCGGGACCGCCCTGCTAGGTTGTGCCATTTGGCTTGTAGGCGTTCCCTGTTGTGACGCACGGAACGATGCGCTAGCAGGTAAGCCAGGCCGGGACTCTGGCCTGGATTCCCCGAATATACTCATACGAGGCCCCATCGTCGGTTGCGGCTGCGGTTGCTGCTCACGCTGTTGCTGTTGCTGTTGCTGTTGCTGTTGCTGTTGCTGTTGCTGCTGCTGAAGTTGCAGTTCCCGTTGTTGCAATTCACGCTGCTGTTGCTGCTCACGCTGCTGCTGCTCACGTTGTTGCTGCTCCCTTTCTCGCTGCTGTTGCTGTTGCATGTTCCTCGCTGAGGCTACGGCCTGTGAAAGTGGCGTAACCGCTGAAGTAGGGGTGGGCACAGGACTTGGTGCTACGCGAGAAGCTTGCACCGGCGTGGCCTGCGCAGAACTTGGGAAGCGAGACTGCACATGGAACTGAGGTGGGGACGGGTGTTTAAGAGCTTGCGATTGAGGCGCAGGAGGGGCATCGTCGATGTCCATTGCCTCTCCATGCGGTGCAATGCTCCTAGGAATTGCAGGACCGGGGTTGTCGTACTTGCGTTTGTTGATGGGAGTTGGAGTGGGTGGCGCGCCCATGTCCTCACCACGCTCGCGGCGCGTGTTCGCAACAACGGCAGATTCTTCAAGATCGGCGCGGTTGCCGCCATCAATTTGGCGCTGATAATGATTCTTAATCATCGTCTGCGTCTTCGTTCCCATGTGGGCAGCAATGGCAGCGAAATCCGTGCCAAAGTGCGCAATGTACTTGACAAAATCGCTTTGTTCTGGTACAGACCAATAGCTCGATGCGCTTGGCTTGGCGGCAGTAGGCGCTGCGGCTGCAGCATGTTTGCGTTCCAGCTCCTCCTGAACAGGCATTGGCTGAGGGTAAGTTTCCTGGATATACACCGGATGGGGAGGTGTCTCTGAGGGTATGTTTCGGTTGCTGGTATGGAACCCGGTGAGGAGGCTAGCCTCAGCCAGACTCTGGATCATAGCCGGGTCATCTTTCGAAGGCACACTTGGAATGAATCGCGCGTTCGGCGACATGGAAGGCGCTGCCGCTATTTGGGCAAGCGGCTGTTGCGAGGCCTTCGGTTTGCGGCCTGGCTTATCACCACCCATACCTTTCCGCCGCTTGGCTTGCTTCTCTGGCGCAGGCTCACCGTCCTGTTTTGACGCGCCTGGCCTTCTCGCAGGAGACTGAGCTTGCATTGCGTTCTTGGCATCCATCTCGCGCTCTCCAAATGTAGTTGGAGCTGCTGCGCGCTTTGGTCTCCCACTGTCAGAGACGTTCTGAATGATGTCCTCTGCTCTTCCCAGGTCCGCCATGGCAGCTGAGCCTTTGCCGCGCGGTGCACCTTTTGTGCCACGCCCACGCTTTCCAGCAGCCCTTTTGCGACGAGTGTCCTTGAAGCGTCCATCCCACTTGTTGGCATAGTAGTGGCGAATACAGTCCTTTGCCGCACGTCCCGGAAGCAGAGTAGCAATTTCTGTCCACTTTTTGGGCGTCTCTTTGTAAGCGGCGATGAAGATCTGCTGTTCGTGGTCGGTGAAGTTGTCGACTGGTGGCTGATATGTGAAGATCCGCGTGAGTGACCTCGGATCACAGAGCCTGTTGTTGTCGATGAAGCATGAGCGCTGGAACTCCTTTGCAGTCATTTGGTCGGGAAGCTCAGCCTCCTTTTCCATATCGGCTTGCCATTTCTTCAGCTCAACGTCTTGCTTTTCCCGCTCAAGTCTGGCAGTCTCCTCGGACTGCTTGAGCACTTGCTGGAATTCATAATCGCTGCTGAACTTTAGCGCGCGTCTCCCTTCCGCGGTAGATGCTGGAGCGAGAGAATTTGGAGAAGCGTCGGCTTCGAGTCCCGGCTCGTCGGATTGTTGTCTCTCAAGCCTGTCCTCAGCCTCCCGTTCCCTGTCAAGGCTTGCACATTCTTCCTTCCACCTGATGTAGTGCTCTGTGAAAATGGCCTCCAAGTCATCCTCTCCGTCTTGAACACGAGCAGCTTCGTCTTTCAAGGCTGATATAACGCTCTCTTTCGTGTCATCTTGACGCTGCAATGCGTCTCTGAACTCCCAGCTGTCGTAGAATGTGGACGCTGAGTCTTTGAGAAGGTATGGAAGGTTCACAGGTTCGGGCGTGGGACGACGAAGAGTCTGAGTAGCTGGTCCATCGCCTTCGCCGTCCTGGATGGCGACAGGAGCCGTGTCCTCGTTTCGGGGGGTAACGACGCTTTCTTCGCTTTCGTCGGACGGGGCCTGCTTGTCATGAGCAGCATCGCGGGGTTCGTCGATGTCCATTTCTTGATCGCGCTCCCGGAATCTCTCCAAATCTTTGGTCGAGACTCGTGCAAGCCTCGCGATAGATTCCAAGGGCGTAGTAGCTCGAACATTCTTTGAGCTCAGGTCGACAAGTTGAGACTCAAGCTCCCGCTTCTGGCGTTCGAATTTGGCTTCAAATAGAGCAGGGTCTTCAATCTCTAGATCATCGTCCTCGCTGGAAGAGACGGCTTCTTCTGGCGCGTCTGACATACTAGAGTCGTCTGCGGATTTCTCCAGTGGCTTTCCGAAGAACGATTGTTGAGCAGAATGGCCTGCCGAAGACCTTGGCTTCTTGATCGTGGCTTCTTCGTCCACGTCCATGCGATCACCCGGCAAGTCAGTGTTGTCGGCAGATTTGTTGGTCTCATTAGGCTCTACTTTGACAGGAGTTTGCGACTCTTGGCTGTGTTCTCCATTCATGGTCGCCACGGATGCTCGTCTCTTCTCTTCACCGCTTGCATCACGCTTGGCCGGAATCGATCTCTCGCCTAGAGCAGGAACACCTGGTCTACGCCATTGGTTCCACTGCGCTGCTCTAGGAGCTGTCGGAGGCACTCTTGGTTGCATCGCATTTCCACGTTCCGGCATCCTCGCGGGTGGCACAGGGCCTCGATCGAGAGCTCGCGGGGCAATCGGTGGCGCGCGATTCGCTTTTGGCGCAGTTGGAATGGATGTGCTCGACACCTTTGGGGAGACGCTGAAAGCTCTGTTACGCGGACCGGATGGAGCGCTCGGCGGCGGTGGGGTCTTTGGTCGCGAGAATCCAGGTCCAGAAGCTGTAAATTGATCGGCCTGCGGGGATGCGAATGGCAAACGAGGAGGAGCTGCTGTGTGTGCTGAAAATGGTCGAGACGCCTTTGGACCGGTGGGTGCAGACAGATCGGAGGCACGGTTGCCATGTTGCATCGCAGGGGAAGGTGGCTGATTGACACTGGAGGTTCGTACATTGCCGACGTTTGGTGACGATGGGACAGCCGGCTGTTGGCCGGGCTGCGATGAAATAACATCGACACGTCCATGTGGCGTATTGGCTTCGTGTCCAAGATTGTTTTCCCATGACCTGGCGCCGTGCAATCTGTGGATTGGGCCCGTCGCGGAATCTCCATCAGTACCCAGTGCTCGAGGTGCCTTGGGAGCCGCTGGCGGAGGCTCGGCAGCTTGTGGCTTCGGCATATGCGGAGCTGCTTTCGGAGCGGTAGGCACATCGGGAGGGAAAGCAGACTTTTCTTGGTTAATGGGTCTTGGTGCTTCTTGATGGTGGACTTCTGGAGACGAATGCACATTCTTAGGCTCCTGGGGCGGTCTGGGAACATGAGAGGCACCACCTTGTGCAGACGGCGCAAATGATAGTGTGAATGCAGGCACCGGCGGCGCCTGTGTAGGAGGTGATGAGCCGCGGGAGCCATAGCGATTGTTTGTTGTTTCGGCGCGCCCGTTCAAATAGGCCGGGATCTCTGGCTGTTCGCGACGATGTTCGCGTGCGGAAGAAGAGCTCGGAGTCAAGGAGGGCCTTCGCACCGATGTGTCTGCGCCGACACTCTCTAGCAGTGCTAGTCGATCTGGGTTTACATGCGGTGCTGGTGGCGGATGTGAGGCACCGCTTGCAAGAGAGTCGTTTGAAGCTCGGTTTTCGAGTCGAGGCTGAGGTGGGTCTCTCCGCGCGCGGTCAACATCGCGCTCCCGGTCGGTCCATTCTGGTCGGCGTTCTTCGTCTCGTCTCTCGAATCGCCTCTCGTCCCTTCTCTCTGTCTCGCGGGGTTCGCGCGGGTCACGTGCTTCGCGAGGCTCACGACTAATGTCCCTCGCGTCTCTCGGTGGCCAGCGCGATACGGGAGGCGAACGGTCTCTTCTGAACAGGTCACGATCGTCCAGATTTCTCCGGCCGCCACGGCCACCTCGAAATTCGAAATCTCCTCGACCACGGCCGCGGCTGAAGCCTCCACGGAACGGTGGCGCAGAAGCAAAGGGAGCAGGGGCATCAGAATAGGTCGATCCAGCAGAAGGCGGGCCATCTCGAGAGCCTCTTCGTGCGCGGGGAATATCGAGTTCGCGTGGCGGAGGATAATCTCTCGTCTCGCGGTAGTTCCTGGGAGGAGAGCGGCCGCGTGGCGACAGTACACGCTCGCGGCGGTCGAAATCACGGTCCTTGAAGGCGCGGCCACGATCGCTGCCAAGTGGAGGTGCGTCTCTTAGTTCTCGAATTTCGCCACGTCCAGCGTAACCGCCGCGAGATGGACCAGGGCCAGGCAAGCCAGAAGCGAGTGAAGGTCTGCCTCCATCAAATTGTGATCGTGGGCCTCGAGGTGCATCTGCGCCGCCTCGGTTGAGGTCTGAGGCGCGGTTGGCGTATCCTGTAGATGCTACCGAAGTGCGTCTGTCGGGAAAGCGAGCTGGTGAGCGCGATCGGTCTCTTCCCGGACGGTAGTCCGGAGCATAGCGCGACATTGACGGTGGTGATTAGCAATGGGTCGTGTCCATAAGCAGTGGCGGTTTAGTGAGGTGCACAGCGGACAGGAGCCGAGAAGTTGGTACAGCGGCTGCGGGAGCCTTGCCACGTGATGATAGGTAAGCACCTCAGTGAGTGACGCGACGCCAAACGCGACCAGTGAGGTTAGAGATGGGCGCAGGCTTATTGGCGGCTTGGACGAAGTGAGGTCTGGTTCGGTGTTGGCGCGCTGTACTCTGCACAAGTGACAAGTGCTGGATTCGCGACGCACGGGCCGGGCGTACCGAAACAAGCACACTACAGTAGCTTCCGCTTGAATCTCTCCGCTTGAGTGGTGTGTGGAGGAGAGGCAACAAGAAGACGGAGGCACGAGGAGGCCTTAGACTGTGCGCGTCTGGTGGTCAGCGACGGTCGGTCCAGTCTGTCTCTGCGACAGATATGAGGTGGCCAGATGGCAATTTGCTGCTGCAGGATGAGTCGGGTCGGTACCTACGTAGGCAAGCGGCAGTGCCTGGGCGTGCAGAAGAGAAGGGTGTCCCGACGGGGCGGAGGAAACACGCAAAAAGCAGCAGCCAGACTAAATCGGGGCCGCCGCTCACGATGGAGGTGATCTTGGCGTGGTGCCGGCGTGAGAGAGCAATTGGGCGTTTCGTGAACAACGTTGTCAAGGGAAAGGAAAGATACGTCGACACCGAAGCCTCACAGCCTGCAAACCTGGGACTAGCCAGAGCCAGCGGTGCCAGCGAGCTAAGCAACGACGATGACTTGACCCTACAGGGTTTGGCTCGAGATTGAGAGGGAGCCTATGGGCGCAAGCGTGCATCTGGGCAGCTAACAATAAAAGACCGTTCCCCTTCCTCCGCTGGCTCCACTTTTCTCCCTTGATCACCACCACCGGTTTGTTTCTCGAATGCCGCCACCGACCAACCACGGCTGCCGGTCTGTCGGGCACATCGGGGTCGCACGCGCGGGTCTGCAGCCACCCGGGCCTTTGAAAATCGCTTGTGCAGCGACTGTTCCAGATTAGCTAACCCAGGGCTTGTGTCGCCATCTGCGACCGTGACTGTGCAGGGCGTTGGCTTCCTGGTCGTCTCTGCGCGAACCGTTTCATCGGCCTGAGTGTGCACGTCTACATGGAGTGCCCGACTATGGGTGTGCAGGCAAAGGGATGCTTCCAGCTCCCGAACTCCCGCCATGCATGCAGAGATGAGGGTGCCACATCTAGAGGAGGCGCATCTGGGACAAGGATTGCGGTCGTGCATTAGCCCTTCGCTAGTTCCCGTGACCCGTTAAGCGAACAAGGTAGAGGCCCGTGCCACCTGCGGCTGCGAGTGATGTCGTAATGTCAGCGATTTGAGATTTGCCTTTGAAGACACCTGACTTGACGCTTCGACTCCACGCCGGTGTGGACTACCACCAGCGCGGTGTTTGGTCTAGTATCATAGCGGAGCTCGCAATCAAGATTGTTCCAGTTGTAATTGAAACATGAAGCTGCTGGATGTATGTAGAAATATGGCCAGCCACAACTGTCCAGAGAGAGCCGACATCAGGAATCAGGAGCTTGGATGTCTAGGCGGCTGCGGGAGGTAGCGTGCGCCCACGCGACGAAACTCTGCTGCTCCACAGCCCAATCGTTTTGTAAAGTTTCCATTTCCGGCAGCCGGCCATGTTTTCTGTGCCAAGCCCCAAGATACTTCGAATTGAAAAATACCAGAACAGAAATTCACCAGACGTCGACCATCATCTCACACGAGCACTCACTGCAGTTCAAGATGGCTGAGAACGGTGCTGCACCTTCTGGCGCTACGGATGCCGTGTTGAAGCCTTCAGACCCTGTGCCCGAGGGCGCCATGCCGGTGAAGGGCCTTGATTTCAACGACTTCAAAAATGTCGATATCACAGCCGCTGAGCTTGTAGCGAATATGGCTCAGATGGGCTTCCAGGCGAGCTCGATCGGACAGGCTGCAAAAATTGTAGATGGAATGGTATGTAACTGTGTTTCCAGCTTCATTGCGTTCATCAGCTGAAGTGACTTCGATGCAATAGAGGACATGGCGGGATCCAGAAACTGGCGACAAGACCACGATCTTCTTAGGGTACACGAGCAATCTCATTTCGTCTGGTCTAAGAGAGACTCTCCGCTGGCTGGTGGAGCACAAGCACGTCTCTGCTATTGTGACGACCGCGGGTGGCGTCGAGGAAGACTTCATCAAGTGCCTTGCCCCAACATACCTAGGAACATTCTCGGCCGCCGGAGCGACTCTTCGCAAGCAAGGTATGAACCGCATCGGCAACCTTTTCGTGCCCAACAGCAACTACTGCGCCTTCGAGGACTGGATTGTGCCGATTCTCGACAAGCTGCTGGAGGAGCAAGAGGCAAGCAAGAAGACTGACGAGCCCCAACACTGGACGCCGAGCAAGGTCATCGCTCGCCTGGGCAAAGAGATCAACGACGAGCGTTCGGTGTACTACTGGGCGTGGAAGAACGACATCCCAGTCTTCTGTCCGGCTCTCACTGACGGTAGCTTGGGTGACATGCTTTACTTCCACACCTTCAAGGCTTCGCCCGAGCAGATTCGTATCGACATCGTTGAGGACATCCGCAAAATCAATACCATGGCTGTGAGGGCCAAGCGCGCGGGCATGATCATCCTGGGTGGTGGCATTGTCAAGCACCACATTGCCAACGCCTGTCTGATGCGAAACGGCGCCGAGAGCGCAGTCTACATCAACACTGGCCAGGAGTTTGATGGATCTGACGCTGGAGCCAGGCCGGATGAGGCTGTCAGCTGGGGAAAAATCAAGTCCGATGCCGAAAGTGTCAAGGTGAGCATGAAGGCGTTTCCTGAATTGGGATGAGAAGACTTGCTGACTGGCTTTCAAGGTTTACGCCGAAGCCACCATTGCATTCCCGCTTATCGTTGCTGCCTCGTTCGCAAAGGCCAATAAGGAGGCGCAGGATGAGCAGCCGAGTAATCAGGCCGCATAGGTTGGGCGCTGCCTCCAATTGATGGTCCATCTCCACGATACGAATCCAGAACGGCTTGAGCTTTCAAGGTAGTACATACCAGATTCACGAGTACAACAATAGAGATATGTCTGCTAAAGCCTAAGCGCATCACTCTTGGCGGTAGTATAGGATGAAACCAAGTCGGACGACATGCAGCATGGCGCTTGCGTACCGACCGAGCGACCGACCGACAGCTGCAGCCACTGCTCCACCGCGGCTGCAGGGGACGTGGCATCAGAAGCATGAACGGGTGTGAGCGAGCAACACGCGGTCGAGGCTTTTGTATGTTGGGAGGGTACCGCTGCATGAGCTGCATTTCGAGGCTCACCTCCCGTGCAAGTATACTCTGGGACACACGGCTGACTGTGACGGCTGAATTTGCGCTAACCCCGCACTCGCATCGCTAGTCTAAACCCTGGTCTGTCTTGGGTGCTGAGTTGCTAGGTGGTGCATACCTCTGCCTTACCTTACCTATCGAATGACTGCTACCTACCTGCCTAAACACTACACATCCGCTGGACTCATCTTCTTCTAGAGTCACAACAAGGTCTGAAACTCTGGCCTCCACGCTCACAGTCGCACCCACATGATTCGTCCGGGCCTGCCTCCACGCGTTTCCTCGTCAGCAGCAAACGCCGAATAAAGGCTGGCCGCTATCACATGCTCCTCGCGATAAGTGGAATCACGGGCCCACACTGACACCTGAACCTGCTACCTGAGGTTCGCACGCACACCGGGCGGCCTCTTCTTTCTTCCACCGACCTCATACAGTAATCAGCCGTATCCACCAAAGCCATGGCGACGCCGCCTCACCTCCCGCCTATACAGGCCTTCCAGCCGCTCTCTGACGCTACCTTCCCTCCGCCGCCCTTCCCAACGCACGAGAACACCATGCCCGAGTCACCGACCAATTCCTCCGCCATGGAGCTCTCTCACTCCACCATGATCGCACCTCCACCGGCAGCTTCTGCCTTTCGAGAGGAGCTGCTCGACGGCACGGCGGAACGGCGTGCACCACCTCCCATCACAGCACCTCTGACGCAGCCGGAAGACCCAGATGGCGAGGATGGTAGTGCTGGCGAGGAAGATGATGATGACGATGACGACGACGATGATGAGGACGCAGGAGATCACGAGGCACCTTTCCGATGGCATCCGATCAACGAGGACCGCACTGTGCCATGCGACGACGAGCTCAAGTACATCGAATCAAAGGAGGAGCACAGTGCCATGGACCACTCCTACTGGGAGAAGGAGACATTCTTCGCCCTGGATGATCCGGAACTCGTACCTGGCGAGAGTGGTCGAATCGAGTGGACTGTGGAGCACTTCAACGGCACAAAAGAGAATCCGAACAAGGAGCTGATCATGAGGTCTCCGATCGTTCACATTGGTGGCTATGATTGGCAAATCAAATTCTATCCAAAGGGAAACCGCACCGACTATCTCAGCGTCTATCTCGAGAATGTCACTATGCTGGATCCAAATTTCCAAGACCAGAACGAGCTGTCCAGCCCTGCTCTCCCAGTCCTTGCCGGCTCGTCAAAGATCCTCCAGAGGAACTCCATCGCGGCGCAAGTCTCGGTCGTCATGTACAATCCTTCCGAGCCTCGGGTGTATGAGTCGAAGACGGACGCTCACCAATACCACAAAAAGGCTGCGGATTTCGGCTGGAAGTATTTCACACGTTCCGGCCGTTACGACTTCCCTTGCCGCATCCATGGACAGCGACAGGCTATACTGCGCGACGACAAGCTTGCCTTTACTGCCTACATCCGCATCATCAACGACCCAACAGGCTGCATGTGGGACACCGGCTGTCCAGGGACGGATGGCAGTCTTGCTGCAACTGGGCTGCGTCCATTCGACACACTCTCACCACAAATCGCTGCACTCGTCCCGTTGATGCATCTCAGACCGTTTCGCGAATTTCTTTACAAGCACAAGCATGACAGCCCGCTGCTCATACTTTTGCAAACGTGCCTGGACAAAATGTTATGCCGTCGCCTGAAGAGAAAACACTTCAAATACTCCACACTCCCAGATGGCTGCGACGTTGTAGATGTCTTACGAAGTGTCAGTGAGAGGCTGAAGGCCGAGTGTCCTCCTGAGATCTATGCCGAATTCGATGCACTTTTCGCTTCCTTCAATCCGCGAGAAGTGCCTGTTTGCGAATACAGGCTGAGCACAAAGCGATGTGCTTCCGTCCAAGACGCCGTGCGCAAGGTCTCAGTGCCCAAGCAAACACCTGTTGTCCTCACACTGGAGCTAGAACGCCAGACATTCAACAAGAGCAAGCGAAAGTGGGAGAAATTGACCAACCAAGTCATCCTCGACGACCAGATTGAACACGAAGGCGTGACATATTTGCTCTACGCTTTCGTCAAACACGCTGGAACACTTGGCAGCAACAACTACACTCCGCTCATCCGTCCAGGAGGCCCAGGTTCCAGGTGGTTCGCCTACGAATCCGGCCAAGTGCGGTGCCTGACCCAAAAGCAAGCCATGGTTGGAGACTCCAAACGAACCATGCCGGCCAGACACGGCGCTGAGTACCCTTACCACAGGCCTTTGCCAGCTGATCCGATAGACCAAAATCCAGTGCCTTATTTGGTCATGTACGTGCGCTCTGACGTTGCAGCTCACGCGTTCAAGATGCCGGCGGAAGAGCAGTGGGACATCCCAGAGACTGTTCGCAGACCACGTCGGGCTCCGGATGGAAATGGCGAAGACAGCCAAGGCAAGCAATCTCAAGATCCAGAGAAGAAGGATAGTCCGGCCACAGATGTCATCGACTTCATACCACCAGCCAATGGATCGATCCTGCAACAAGTGGGTGGTCACCAGCAGGTTTACCCCCCCAATATGGTCACCGACGCTATGGATGGTGATGATGTGGTGATGAGCGATGCCGAGGAGGGTGGCAGTCGAACGCCAATCCACGTCGACGCCGCGCTCGATGCAGCGGCCGCCGGAATCACCGTGGAAAGGCGCGAGTACAAAGACGTTCCTGAGTCGCCCAAAGAGACCTGTCCGATCACCGTGAACTTCTTTTCCGGTCCCTACTACTCAGGCTCTGCACTGCTAGATAGCAGGGTGTACCACGGCCAGGGTCACATCATCCACACGAATGGAGATCAGTACCACGGAGAATTCGCCGGCGGTCTTCCTTCTGGCAAAGGCAACATGATCTACGGGGCCTCGGGCGACACATACAAGGGTGACTGGCTGGAAGGTCAACATCATGGACAAGGGACCTACACGGAGCATGCAACGGGCAACGTCTTCGAAGGTGGTTGGAAGGAAGGCCAGCGATCGGGAAGTTTCGTACTGCGTGGCACCGTCACAGAGGATGACAAGGGTTGCTGCCAGATTTGCTATTCTCGGAAGATGAACACGGCGTTTTACGAGTGTGGTCATGTGGTGGCGTGCAAGGAGTGTGCGGCTCAGATCGAAGACTGTCCCGTCTGTCGCAAGAGGGTCTTGGCCAGGTTGGAGCTTTACGGTGTCAAGGTCAGCATGGAATGAGCGGGTATTATACCTTTGACGGTGATATGTGGTGTTTTGACTTTCTTTTTTTCGGTGGGCAAAATCGGGGTACACAAATGAATCACTGTTTCGAGGAGTCAGTCAGCAGTTGTAGCTAGCTTTGCTTTTTTCGTGATGGACGATACCCATTCTAGTAATCTTATGAGCGGATTTGAGGCTCTGGTCTTCACTGGGCTGCTGTGATTGCCGAGTGGCTCGGTATCATCAGGCACGGCCTGAACGAGCGACTTTCTAGTATGCTCGACATACTGTACAGATCTCGAGAGACTCACTACGGACCATGGTCAGCAAATTCGTGATGGAAGACCCAAATCGAGTCGATGACCCAGAGCAAACTCATAATGGGGCCAGAGCAATTCGCTACCAAAGATTTGATCGAAGTCTAAATCAACACATCAACCAACCGCAGCAAGTCGCAAGGTCAAGACCAGGTAACAAACGCAAGAGCTCCCGCCGAAAAGACCCTACCCACTTTCTTTCGCCTTTCATCCGCTCACCAATCCTCTTTCCTACCTCCATCAACCCGGTATTACCACAAACAGAATCATCAGCAAAAATGCATTTTACGCCCCTCCTCCTCGCCGCCACCCTGGCTCTCACATCCACAGCCCTGCCCACAGGCCTCAACAGTCCGAAGGAGACCGAGACCGCGGTGAGCACTGCTCCTCACGGCCAACACCGCTGCTGTCCGCCCTTCAAGACTCGCAACAAACACTTCGCATCTCCCAGGCTTCCGTGCGATCCCAATTGCACGACACGTAAGCTCTTAATGTTTCCGATCGAGTAAGTCGACTTCGTTGCTAACACCAGTCTCTAAAGCCACAATCGACCAGCACGACGAGACGGGAACCGTCCCGGCAGGGCACATGATCCCGGCCCACGCGAAGGAGTACAAACAGGGAGCCCCGATTCCGAAACACAAGTCTACTGAAGTGCCGCCGACGTTGCGTGAGTCTTCTTCTGGCTAAAGAATGCCGCAGCTTGTTCGTGTGCTGATTGGTGATGCGGGAAAGCTCTTCTTGGGAAACTGAGTATGTTCTCGCTGATTTTTTTGGAGACTGGTTGGGTGTGTTTTTTTGCTGACTGGACCACGCGCAGGACATCATGGAGGTGTTGTTCATCCGTATCATGACGGGAATCAGTGAGAGGGTTGTGGGACGTGAGAGGGTTGTTGGATGCAACTCTGGAAGATGGTTGGGAACGGAAAATGGGTATGCCATGGTATTCTTGAGGGGGGGCATGTACAAGACTCGTTACGGGATTGGAGATCCGGCGGTGGGATGAGCGTCTGTTATACCAACAGTTTTATGCGCTGTGCTTCGTCGGAGGGCAGATTGGGCTTGGTCGAAGATATGGTGTTCTTCTGTTCCTGTGTGTGGAGAAACCTGGTGATAACGGGCCGGGCATCAAAAGCAATTTTTTGTTCTAGTGCGACAAGAGATTCATTAGCTTGTATTACAATCTCTCCAGGGGTGTACAAAAACTCACTTTCAAATGGGCTTCGAGATAGCAATCCCCACCATCAAGGCGAACATCAAGGCGAGAACCAACTGCCAGACACTGACGACCAATTTTCCGGGTGTTTCATCATCCATCTCGGAGGAAAATCTGTAGACCACTGCCAGTTCGCCGTGCTCAGCATCATCCTCATCGCGAGGCTGAGGGCTTCCAAGTCTTCCAAGTCCCGGCAGCCATGCGAGGCAGCGTCGGCGGTGAAGGCGCACGACTCGTCGGTGAGGTGGGAGATCATAGCAGTGGACGGTTTGCTCGCCCTCGCGTGGTACCGCACTGTAGGTAGGCAGCAGATGTGGCGGTCTTGGTCGTGCGTTTATGCGAGTGTTGGACGCGTTCTCGGCGGGGACTTGGGTAGCAGCTAAGGTGCGTGCTGGGGCGGAGGATGTCGATGGAAGAAGGCATTGTCGGGATTCGCGCTTATTGGTTTGCGGTGTTGGTTGTGATGCGAGACATGTTGCGGATGCGGATTTACTCAAGAGCATTAAGGGAATCTGCCTTGAGTGACGGCCTGAGAATATACGGCCAGCGTAATTCAAGCCATGCGGAGATTTGCAATTTTTGATGACAAGATATGTGCTTTTGGATCCGATAAGGCAGCGTCCAGTCGATGACTTTGTAAATCAGTCGCTCTGAGTGGTCGGTGGGTCTTTGCGGCTGTCGTCCACGAGGTCAGCAGATGCCTTTGCGCTGCCCCCCAGAGGACAGAATTGAGTCTGGTAGATTTTCGACCGGCAGTGATGTGGGTGTGATAAGTCATCTCCTTATTCGTAAGAGTTTGATCATACAGCGACGGTCTCGCCAATGTGGCAAAGTCCCACACCTTGCTTGTTGCAATTGACATGGCCACTGTCGCATTCCACGCCGCCACCACACCAGAGGTCTTCCTTGAGTGCAGCCTCCCGCCATCGCTTAGGTGGCTCGCGCACATCTTCGTACTGCCCGCTTATACCTCCTCTAAATGTGCCGTAGTGCATGCCGATGCTGAGCTTGCTTTTAATGTCCTGATGGATGCAAAGACTTTGCTCAGGGGTGGAATGAACTTTCCCCAACAATGCCGGGGGACTGTAAAGTCCTATTGCGAGAAAGGCAATGTCAAACGGACCCAGAACCGCCCCGATTTCTTTGAATGCGGGACATGGTGAAGGAGTCTCCACCGCCTGATACGCCGTATCTCCAGAGAAGTACAATTTCTTGTCGAGTCCTTCAACCGCCCATGAACACCACAGAGTTTGACCAGCATCGAAGGGCGTGCGTCCAGAGGTATGTTGGGTGGGAGTGCATGTCAGGCTGACCTCTCCAACACCTTCGACGGCCACATCGCAGCTGTCCCGCCAATCCAGCTCCGTGACCTCTTCATCCTGGCAATGAATGTGCTGCTTGAACCAATTCTTGATCCCCAGACCAACGAAGAAGTGGATTTTTCCCTGGTACTTCTGCTGCAATCGGCTGATTGTATCGTAGTCCAAGTGGTCGTAATGGTCATGCGATATGCATATGATATCCACATCAGGCAGCTCGTCCAGTGTGCAAGGCGTTGGGCTGTAACGCTTGGGTCCAAACCACGTGAACGGACTCGTTCGCTCGCTGAAGACTGGGTCAAATAGCACGCGAACACCTCTCTCCGCTCCAGACTTTACCGGGAACTCAACAAACACCGAAGCGTGGCCGATCCATGTGGCACGCAGCTTGTGCTTCTCGTCGACGCCAAAGTCCGGCTTGATCACCTTCACAAGTTCTTCCGACCGGGTGCCATTGGGGCCTTGTGGTACTGGTACAAAGTTTCTCTCCGAGCTAAATCGAGCTGACAAAAGGGCGCCTAGTCCGTTCTTCTCACTGGCCGATGGCCATGGATTACGGAAAGAAGTCGGTGGCTGGCCCACGTGGTGATCTTTCGCATGTGTAGGATCTGGGTTTCGGGAGAGCCTAGGCGTGACTGTGATGTGAATTGGCATGGCTGCTTGAGATTGATGGAGATCAATGAGAAAGAAGCGGTTCCCTGGCTGAGTATTTAGACGTCAACGAAATAAATCGGTACGCGAAGGTACACGCCCAAGTCATGACGTTCATGTTGTTTACGCGTTGGATTCGCATTCATTGCCACTCTCGGTGAGTGGCGGGATAGCGATGTATTTGGTGTAGATTTGGTTCGGGAAGGTCTATTATGGAGATTCTGTCCAAGTACAGTTGATGAACAGAACATTTAGTCGTGCTGATACATATGTTGTGGTCGCCTGTCTGCAATTTGGCCGACGAAAGACTCAAGAGTGATCTGGTTTTTTTGATAGTGACTTGGCTGATCTCACATCATTCAACAGCGAATAGAAGATGATCTCACTGGCTAGGAAAATAGAAAATGATGAGTTAGTGGTTTATGAATACCTAGGTCTTGTTTCTATGGAAGATATCCTCCCAAGTCCGAACCGCAACACTAACCCTATTTGCATGGGATATGAACGATTTGATCATCATTTCGGATCAGTTTCCATGGCATCAACAGGTATACGACATCTTATGTGTATATATTTGAGCTGATGCGTACGCCGCATGAGATTGTTGGCTCATATACTCCATATAATACTAGTATGTCATCCAGATTCTTGAACATTGAGTTTTGACTTGTTGGCCAGCAAATTTGACGATAAACCTTGTCTCACCAACCGAACAACGTCAAGAATTCGATCAGAAAACCACGATGTAACTGAATGTTGCGGTGAATTGTTGACTGTCGTGGTCTATACAGAATCCATTAAACACCTATGTGAATGATCACGTGCCAGACGACACGTGATCATATGCAGCTCGGACCACCTGCACTTTTGGAGGAAGAGCAACGGCAGCAACGGCAAAGGCAGGCTTGCTTCGCTCGGACTGCCCTCAGCTGCTCGACCACCACCACGCGCAACTCCCGACTCCCCGCACGCTTCACCATCAATCGCATCGCGTCTCGCGTCCGACATTCACGAAACATTTTGCAGGCGTCGCATCCGAGCAAGCACCACACTCCCTTCGCTCCGAACACCCATATCCGCCAATCCAACCCCGTGACGCCCTCGCCTATCACCACGCCTTGCGCGCTTGGCTTTGCCGGCCCTGGAAAGGAAGTCTACCATCGCGCCCAGTGTTTCGATCCGCCCTTAGCAGTGCGCGCACCCGGATGACGACCCTGTTGGTCCAATAAACGCGCGCGGGATTACAGTAATTCACGTCTTTGCGTGATCCGTCCTATCAGGCGCGACACTTTCAATCAAGAAGTGCCTTGGAAGAGGAAATCGGACATCATGGCCGCAGTACAGCCCAACCAGGGAATGCCGCAGCAGGGTGGTAGTGGAAATGCCATGGGTCAGCAGAGCGTATTGCCGCCGGGTATGACCAAGGAACATGTTCAGCAGATATACAAGGTAAGATGCGCCTCGAATAGTATGGCGCAAATACGCAAGACCGTGGTACTGACCCATGCTCGCAATAGAAATATCAGCAGATGAAGCAGAGCGGCGTTCCCGAGACAGATCCAGAGCTAATCAAGGCGCGCAACATCCTCGAGAACATCCAGCGAAAAACCGAGGTGCTCAAGCGCCAGCATGCATACCACCGGCAGCAACAGCTTAAGCAGCAACAGCAGGCCGCGTTCCAAAATGGCGCACCTCCACAGCAACAGATGAACGGCGCCGCCATGGGTCAAGCACCCATGTCGGATCCCCAAATCCAAGCACCTCAAATCTCGACGCCTGGACCGAATGGCATGTCATCAACATTGAACCAATCTGGTCAGCAACCGTTAATGGCGCAGACCGAGAACACGGCCGATTCTTCAATGTCCCGCGATCAAGTCGACAAGCTACGTTACCAGATGAAGGCGTTCGCCGCGCTTCAGAAGAACATGCCCATTCCGCAGTTGATCCAGGACCGCATTTTCCCTTCCCAACAAGGACAACAACCCCTGGGTACTGCCGAGGCCGTGGCTGCTGCTGGACAATTGCTTGATGATGCTGTCAAGACATCGGAGACCGCCAAAACCGCTCAAGACGGCGCATCAGACGGAAGTACGAGGCATCGTTTCGAGTCGTTCACCGATCCCCACGCCTTGATCCACAAGCGCATCAGCTATGCGGACCACATGCACAGATCCTCCAGGTCCATGATCCCCAGCATCATGCCATTGGGGTTAGACCCCGAGCGTGTCCGTGAGGAGCGCGAGACTATTGTCTACAACCGTGTGATGGCACGTAGACAGGAGCTTGGTAAATTGTCCGCGAACATTGGTGCCTGGGACACTAGCAAGTCTGATGTGCCAGCTGATAACGCCAACTTGAAGATCAAGGCTCTGATTGAATACAAGTCACTCTGTCTTCTTCAGAAGCAACGTCAGATGCGCGCCAGCATTAGTAAGGAAATGATGCAATCTGACAATCTGGCCATGACCGCCAACAGGGGGATGTACAGGCGTGTGAAGAAGCAATCGCTCCGTGAAGCACGAATCACCGAGAAACTCGAGAAGCAGCAGCGTGACGCAGCCGAGAACAAGGAGAAAAAGAAGCACAACGACTTCTTGCGATCACTTGTACAGCACTCCGAGGACATCAAGAAATCTGGAGCCGAAGCGCGTGAGCGTCAACGCAAGCTGGGCCGTACAATGATGGCCACGCACGCCAACATCGAAAAGGAAGAGCAAAAGCGTATTGAGCGTACAGCTAAGCAGCGTCTCCAGGCTCTGAAGGCTAACGACGAGGAAACTTACCTCAGACTTCTTGGACAGGCCAAGGACAGCCGTATCTCGCACTTGTTGAAGCAGACCGACGGCTTCTTGGGACAATTGGCAGCTTCCGTGAAAGCGCAACAACGCAGCCATCTGCACTCTGGATACGAACTTGACGATGACAGCGATCCGGAGGAAGCTGCCGACAGCGGTGACGAGGAGACGAAACGCAAGGTCGACTACTACGAGGTTGCTCACCGTGTCAAAGAAGAAGTCAAGGCACAATCCACCAATCTGGTTGGTGGCTCGCTCAAGGATTACCAGCTCAAGGGTCTTCAATGGATGATTTCGCTCTACAACAACAACTTGAACGGTATTCTTGCCGACGAGATGGGTCTCGGCAAGACTATTCAAACCATCTCGCTCATCACGTACCTCATTGAGAAGAAGCAGCAGCCTGGTCCCTTCCTGGTCATCGTGCCCCTCAGTACCTTGACGAACTGGAACAACGAGTTCGAGAAGTGGGCGCCATCTGTCACGCGCATCGTGTACAAGGGACCTCCCAACCAGCGTAAAAACCACCAGCAACAAATCCGCTACGGACAGTTCCAAGTCCTCCTCACCACATACGAGTTTGTCATCAAGGACCGACCTGTCTTGAGTAAAGTCAAGTGGCTGCACATGATCGTCGACGAAGGTCACCGCATGAAGAACGCGAACTCGAAATTGAGTAGTACTATCACACAGTACTACCACACACGCTTCCGTCTCATCTTGACTGGTACACCACTGCAGAACAGTCTACCCGAACTGTGGGCACTGCTCAACTTCGTCCTGCCAACTATCTTCAAATCCGTCACTTCTTTCGATGAGTGGTTCAACACTCCCTTCGCAAACACGGGAGGTCAAGACAAAATGGAGCTCTCAGAAGAAGAACAGTTGCTCGTCATTCGCCGTCTCCACACGGTCCTGCGTCCGTTCATGTTGCGTCGCCTGAAGAAAGACGTCGAAAAGGATCTTCCCGACAAGCAAGAGCGCGTCATCAAGTGCAACTTCTCTGCTCTGCAAGCCAAACTGTACAAGCAGCTTGGAACGCACAACCGCATCATGGTCAACGATTCTAGTGGAAAAAAGACCGGTATGCGTGGTTTGAGCAATATGCTTATGCAACTGCGCAAGCTGTGTAATCACCCCTTCGTGTTCGAAGAAGTCGAAACTCAGATGAGTCCTGGGTCTAGTGTGAACGACCTCATTTGGCGTACTGCTGGTAAATTTGAGCTGCTCGACCGAATCCTCCCGAAGTTCCAGAGAACCGGCCACAGAGTGCTCATGTTCTTCCAGATGACTGCTATCATGGACATCATGGAAGATTACATGCGCTACAAGGGGATACAATTCATGCGTCTCGATGGTTCCACAAAAGCCGATGACCGCTCAGAGCTCCTCAAGGAGTTCAACGCACCCAACTCGCCCTACTTCTGTTTCTTGCTCTCCACCCGTGCTGGTGGTCTGGGTTTGAACCTCCAGACTGCTGACACGGTCATCATCTACGACTCCGATTGGAACCCTCACCAGGATTTGCAAGCCCAGGATCGTGCTCACCGTATTGGACAGAAGAACGAGGTCCGCATTCTGCGACTTATCAGCTCAAACTCGGTCGAAGAAAAGATCTTGGAGCGTGCGCAATTCAAGCTTGACATGGACGGCAAGGTCATTCAGGCTGGTAAGTTCGACAACAAGTCCACGAACGAGGAGCGTGACGAGATGCTCCGTATCATGTTGGAAGCTGCCGAGAGTGCCGAGTCTTTGCAACAGGAGGAGATGGATGACGAGGACCTCAACGCGATCATCATGCGTAACGAGGGCGAATTCGAAATCTTTCAGGAGATGGACGCCGAGCGTGCAAGGACGGAGCCGTATGGACCCGGAAAGAAGCTGCCCCGTCTTCTCAACGAGAGCGAATTGCCGGACATTTATCTCAACGAGGAAGCCCCCATTGTTGAGGTGTTGGACGAGTCGACGCTTGGCCGCGGAGCTCGCGAACGCACCAAGGTCAAGTACGACGATGGTCTGACTGAGGAGCAGTGGCTGGATGCCGTTGACGCGGACGACGACTCGATCGAAGCAGCCGTGGCGCGCAAGCAAGCCAGAGTTGCCAGGCGTGCTGGAAAGAAAGATGACACGATCCATGAAGACTTCGACCAGGGCGACTCTCCTGCTCCCTCGCGGAACGAATCTGCATCCCCCGAACCGCAACCCAAGAAACGTGGTCGCAAGCCTGGCAGGTTGTCTGAGAAGCGAAAGGCCGACGATGCATCTCTTGAAGCTCCTGTCGAACAGCAAGCACGGAAACGAGGACGTGGCAAAGCCGCCGAAAAGCTTTCGCCTGAGGAGCGCCAGAGCCTTCAGCAAATTCTCGACAACGTCTACGAGTCTCTGCAGGATCTCGAAGAGGAGTCATCCGACCCGGATGTCCCGCCGCGTGGCATCATCGATCCCTTCGTCGAACTGCCGCCCAGGAACGACTACCCAGACTACTACCAGCTGATCAGACAGCCGATCTGCATGAAGCAGATCGAGACCAAGATCAACAAGAAGCAGTACCAGAGCTTGAAGCAATTCAGACAAGACATTGGGCTCTTGTGCGCAAATTGCAAGCAATACAATGAGGACGGCAGTGTGCTCTACAATGATGCCAACGTGATCGAAGTGAGTTTACTAAGATCTTTACATGCAAGATTTCTTTGACTAACCATATTCACAGGACGCTCTCGTCAACAAACTCCGAGAGGAGACAGCAGACTACCCCGAATGGCAAGACTTCGACGACGCATCTTCCACCGCCGACGGTGCTTCAACCCGCCCAATGTCCAGCGTCGGCACTCCGCAACCACCCAAATCGGGCATCAAGCTCAAGCTGAACAATGGCAGGCCGAGTACCTCTCGTCAGGGCACGGCCAGTGTGGTGCAGAGCGACGAGGAATAGGATACCGGGTCGAACGGGTCGGACGGGTCGGACTGGCGTTAAAAGGGAGGAAATAGATTCGATGGGGTTTAGCATTGGTGTTATTATCATTTGTTTGTTGTACAAGTGTGGGAGAATGTCCTTCGGTATGAGTTTACAAGTTAGGAAGATGAAGTGTTGCGGTGTTTCGATCGAAGGGCTCGAAAGTCGTCTTTCTTAGACAGACGACGAAGTGCCTCAGCAGGACGGTTGTGATCCTATGTTTTTCTGTTTCTTTTTCTTGATACCTTTGTGTAATATCACCGCATTGCAAAAAAACCGGCAAAACAAACCTTCCTTCCTCCCAGATAACCAATTGAGTCTCGTAAACATGGCATTATTATATGTATCTCTCTTTACATCTTTGTACATCATCACAACCCTTCTCAATCTAAAACAACACGCCCTTCGTGCTCGGCACCTCGCCCTCACGCCCAACGACCGGCGTGCAAGCCATCCTCAGCGCGACCGCCAACGCCTTGAACGCGCTCTCGGCCCTGTGGTGGTCGTTGTCGCCGTGCAGGCAGTGGACGTGCATGGTGATGCTGGCGCCCTGCGCGAAGCTGTACAGGCAGTGCGGGATCATCTCGCAGCTGAGGTCGCCGATTTTTTCGCGGCGCAGGCCCAGGTCGCTGACGCAGTAGGGGCGGTTGGAGAGGTCGACTACCGCGCGCGAGAGGGCTTCGTCGAGCGGACAGTAGGCGGATCCGAAGCGTGCGAGGCCGGTTGTGGTGGAGAGGGCGGATTTGAAGGCCTGTGATTGATTATGTTAGTATTGAGGGAATGGTTTTGGCGGCGGGACGCCGTAGATCGTAGATTTGGGCATTCTTCTTCCTTACCTGACCAAGCGCAATGAAAGTGTCCTCGGCAGTGTGGTGGTCGTCGATGTGCAGGTCGCCGCGGGTGCGCAGGCGCATGCTCCAGCCGCCGTGCTTGGCCAGGGCGTGCAGCATGTGGTCGAGGAAGCCGATGCCTGTGTCTACGCTGATGGTCTGCGACTTGGACTCCTGGGCGGCGTGTTCGAGGGATGAGCCATTGACGCTGTCGAGCTCGGGCAGGGCGCCGCCGTCGAGGTTGAGCGCGAGCTGGATCTTGGTCTCGTTGGTGTCGCGGTTGAGGATGGCCGAGCGGATGCGCTTTTCGGTCGACATGGTGGGCGGTATTGTTGGTGTTTGTTTTGTAGTGGGTTGATTGATTGATTGGTTGGAGTCGTGTGTTCTAGAGAGAGTGTGGTTGTAGATTGAAGTCGCAATGGCCGTAAAGATAAAGATAATCCTTCCCTTCTGACGTAGACTTTTTGGGATTGGACTTCGATTGACTATGTTGTGTAGTAAGCAAGGACCCTTGCAGACGCGCTAAAACTTTGCCATAGTGTTCCCAAAACTTCGGTCGGCTCGTACATGTCCATACCAAAGGCGTGGGGCCAAAGAATTATTCCACTTCTACACACAACTCACAAAATCAAACATGTCGCAAACTGGAGATCACGAAATGGCCGATGCCGCAGCCGGCGCAGAGATTGATGCGCCTGCCAGGCCCGAGAGACAAAGATTGAGACTCGTACGCCGCCTCGCATGCCGAGTTTGAGGAATTATTGGCTGACTGGAAAAACAGCTCCCCGGATCCTCGGATACTGCTGCCTCTTTTGCCTTTGAGAAGGAGGATCACACTCTCGGAAACGCTTTGCGATACATCATCATGAAGAAGTAAGATTGACTTTTATGGCTAACGACGTTCACATGCGAATTGCGCTAACATAGAACCACAGCCCTGACGTCGAGTTCTGCGGTTACTCCATCCCTCATCCTTCTGAGGCCGTCTTGCACTTGAGAATCCAGACATGGGGTCAGTCGCTGAAATCAGTACGGAGCTTTACTAGAAACCTCACTAACAAATCGCAGACGGCGTGAGCGCATCCGAAGTCCTCCGCAAAGGTCTCGAAGACTTGACCGATCTCTGCGACGTGGTCGTCGACAAGTTCACCGCCTCACGAGACGAGTTCAACGCCGCCCACCCTGACGGTCTGCAGGCGAGCTGAACGGACCAGGAGTATTGCTTTTTGTTTTGAAAAGGTTTAGGAAATTCCCCAATGTTACGCCGCTACAGGTTTGACTATGTACATAATGACGGCTCTTTAGTTGCGGCCCTGCAAGGAGGAAGAAGAAAACTTGTTAGCACGGCGTACAGCATGGCGTATGGAGCAAATAAGGCAAGGGAAACCGGGTAGCATAGAGAGAGCTTGTTAGACGTACCTCCAGGAAACCAGCGATGAAGGTCTTCGGTAATCTCGCCTTGGGGTCCTCCTCTGCGCGGAAGTACTTGAGGACGTGTGTGAGCTGCTTCCAGAAGTTGAGAGTCTCCTGTTTGTGAGAAAGAAAGATGTGTCAGTTCATCCCGTCTTCAACCGTCTGTGTCGCATTCCTCTCTCTTCCGCTCGTGCGTACCTGGAACTCGGCGTGGCTGTTGTAGATGAGGACGTCGGTGGTCTTGAGCTTGGAGACGTAGCGGTGGCGCTCGAACTCCTGCCTCATCTTGGTGCGAATGGTGGAGACGGGGATGTTGAGGGTGTACATGGTCTGGATCTCGGGGGCCTAAGTTCGCGCCTGGCGTTAGTTTGGCTGTCCTGGTCTCTCGCTCTCGTTCTCTCGTTTCGCAATTCCAGTAATTCCCAGCTCTTTCTTTCCCGCTCGTCTGAGGTTCGGAGTAGTCATACCGCACGCAGCCAGTCCCGGTAGGAGTGGATTACACGTCTCGAAGCATCCTCCCAGTTGGCGGCTGCGGTTCCTTGTCAGCTCAATGGCTTCGGTAGAGGGTTTGTCATGTTCACATACATGAGCGCGTTCGCTGTGCGAGGTATGTGGGGTTGATCATGTTTGCTGTACTGGACCTGCCTTCCAATGCCTCACTTGCGCGCAATGTTGCTCTGAACAGCCGACGTTGGCGGGTGTCGGATGGAAGCTCATATCTAGGGTTAGGGTTATCTTGAGATCAGCCGACGTCACAGGCGATTTGCGATTTATTGTTTGCGACAGCATTTAGAGACAACCTTCTGGCTTTCTCTGATCGCGCATCACCTCACGCACTACCACTCGGAAACCACAGCGCCAAACTCAGCAACATGCCTCCCCTCCGCACCTCGCGCAACCGCAAGCCGCCGCCCGATGGCTTCGACGACATCGAGGACACTCTGCTCGAGTTCGCCAACAAGATGAAGGACGCCGAGAACGCCTCGCACGAGGGCAAGAAGAAGCACGAGATGCTGTGGCCGGTCTTCCAGATCACCCATCAGCGTACGTATGGCCTTGATTGAGATGGGAAACCAAAGAGAAGGATCCAAGATAAAGCCTGGTGGGAATACTCGGGTGCCTCTGCTATGGGCACCACTGAAGGTGAGGGCATCGTTCCGGCTTGACCGCAAGATCTGGCAGGCGTTTCGCGCTGTGCATGAAAAACTGACGGGTTGTGGGTTTTGTTTTTTTGCAGGTTCGCGCTACATTTACGACCTCTACTACGAGAAGGAAGCCATCAGCAAGAAGCTGTATGAGTGGCTGCTCAAGAACAACTATGCCGATGCGATGTTGATCGCTAAGTGGAAGAAGCAGGGCTATGAGAAGGTGAGTGGTGTTGCGACTCTCCTTTTCTACTATTGCGGACCGGTGCTAACGGACGTCTGTCGAACAGCTGTGCTGCTTGCGCTGCATCCAGACCAAGGAGACGAACTTCAACAGCACATGCATCTGCCGCGTGCCCAGAGAACAGCTGAAGCAGGACCAGGAGATCGAGTGCGTCAGCTGTGGATGTCGGGGCTGCTCTAGCAATGACTAGGCGGTAGGAAGAAAGGCTGCGTCAAGCCAGCTGAAGACATGAACATGGAAAGGCGTCAGATTGTTGCGAACCACTCAGAATGAGTGTGTCGCAGTGGGAGTTGGTAGCTTTGAATTGCAGAGGACGTGAGACTGGTTTTTGCCATATTGGGAGTATTGATTGCTTTTGCTGTGTGGGTCGTGAGACCGGATACTTATGAGAAGCTACTATGGCCGTCCGTCCGTACTGATATTGGACTCGACCTCATTCTCCGCTTCTTCGACCTCCACTTGTTCTCCCGACTCATTTCCTCTCGACTCCCTTCTCGACCTCATGTTTCACTTTCTTCTCGACTCCATGCTCGACTCCATGCTCGACTCCATGCTCGACCCCATGCTCAACTCCTCCATCGCTCTCATCCTCCACGTCTTCATCTTTGTGGTCCTCATCCTGATCGTCGACCTGATCCGACCTCCCTGCCATGATCCGCGCGATCTGCGAAATCCGTCAGCACTGATGCGATGCAATCAACCAAAAGCCAAACAAGGCCGATGAGATGAGATCCATACCCTTTCCTGGTTCTCCCGAAGCCGCCTCCTGAAGGGCTCAATCTCCGCCGCAAACTGCGCTTGCATCGCCGCATAGGTCGCCATCTCGTCTTCGAGAGCCGCTTGGATTGCTGCCTGAGACTCCCTCGCGGCGGCCTGAGACTCCCTCGCGACGGCCACTGGATGAATCACATGTCAGCGTCGACGCCCATGTCCGATCGGATGATGTGCACAAAAAGGGCGAGAACATACGAGCACGCTCATTGGCCGCCAATGCGGCCTCCAAGTGCGCGAGCCTGCGATCGTGGGCTGCGGTTTGAGCCTCGATGCGCTGCGTGCGCTCCGCCTCCTCGTCTGCCGATGCATTGGCGGGCCTGTGGAGCTCCTTTTCGTTGATCTTGAGATGGCGGTCAGTACTGCTGCGGTGTAATTTTGGATTTGGATTGGCGAGACTGGTTCGACTTACGAAGGGCATGGTGTGGTTCTTTTGTGGTCTTGTTTGGAGGGGCGAGGTGGGTTGTGCGTTCTATGTGCGGGTCTTGCGAGTGGTCTGGCGAGGAGAGGAGAGCGGGAATGGGGGCGCAAAAGAGAGAGGAACTGAGAGGAGGATGGAAAGGAAAGGAGAGTGGGAACGTAAGTGGGAAGGGTAGAAGGAAGGATAGATGGGGAGGGAAGGACACAGGTAAGGGCCCAGGGAAGGCCTCAGGGAAGGACTCAGGGAAGGATAGGGGGAGGAGATT
The DNA here is from genome assembly GCA_003614995.1 of Cladosporium phlei. Taxonomy (NCBI): domain Eukaryota; kingdom Fungi; phylum Ascomycota; class Dothideomycetes; order Cladosporiales; family Cladosporiaceae; genus Cladosporium; species Cladosporium phlei. The sequence continues at coordinate 110,245 of QZFA01000096.1, forward strand.
GAGATGGAGCTGCTGGGCGTCGAATGCCACGGCCGCTCTGCACGCTCCCAAG